>CATIWO010149683.1:0-12989 GCA_949673435.1 Macaranga tanarius | reverse complement strand
AGGTTTGGTGTGGATTTGTATGTTTAGAATATGTTGTTGTTGCTTGGTTTGATGTTGTGGTGCATTGCATATGTATGTGGTTTGTGAGATGAATATGAAGGTGCATGGCATATAGGTGTGTTCTAGAAAGAATTTTGTTTTCTTTGTTATTGGAACACGTGTCGGATGGGTTTGAGGCCACGTGTTGCGGGTCTCACAAAGAGGCAGGTGTTTTTCACCATGAGAGGAAAGAAGCGCTAATATCTGGGAGAGAAGAGGCAGTGGCGCGACTGATTATTGGGAGAGGTAATGATTGTGGTTCATAAGAGAAATAGCGGCGAATAATTGGTAAAGGTTTTTAATCTTTATTTGTGATTATTGATTTTTAATCTAATACTTTAAATAATATATTATTTAATAATGTAAATAATTATCTTAATGAGAGAGTGCAATACACTCTTCTGTGTCAACTAAAATTTGGGGCAAATAGCTAAAATTGCAATATTTTTAGGTGAAATAGCCCAAAAAGTTAATTTTGGAGTTAATTGCACCTTAGATGATAGTTCAAGGGGCGATTTGCTACTTTAGCTAGCCAAAAAATATGGCAAAGGGCATGGGTAGCCCAAGGTACTTCTACTTTAACATGCCTTTTGACAATTTACGAAGGGCAATTTTGGGCTTGACGCAATTTGAATTCTCATCGATGAAAAAGTACCGCATTGTTAGTTTATGTCTAAGTCTACCCTTTATAAGCTTTGTCAATCAATGATATTATTTCCCTTCGAGGACATATGGAGAAGACTAGGAGAAATGATAGCCTATCACTGACTTTCCATGTCAGATTGTGATATGAAAAAATAAGCAAATCAGATTTTAACACCTGTTATAATTTTAAAAACATAAAAATATATTTATCACTGTTTAAATTCCAATTAACCATGTAATCGCTTTTCTTCAGGGATATTTCATGCCGTATTCTACCAAAATAAAAAAATATATGAATTGATGAGCAAGAGCGAGAACAAAATGGAGATAGGCCACGAACATCTTTCTCTACCAAGAACCCTTGTTTTTTCCATTTTTGTTCTCTGATTTTTTATTTTTGAATAAAAAAGATAAGAGATTGATTAATGTGTCTCTTTGTTCTGGTTTTTTTCTTTTTCTTTTTTGGCTTGTGGGGTTCTTTTTTTTTATCAAAGGTAAAAAGAAGAAGGATTAGAGAGTGGGTAATTAAGAATTGAGAAGAATTATTCATGGAGATGGAAGGAAAAGAGAATATCACAGAGAAATAGTTTTTTTTAAAAAAAAAAAAACTGGAGAACAATATTTTTATGATTTTAAAAAACTATGACAGTTGTTAAATTTTGATTTGCTTGTCTTTCCATATCACCATCTGACATGGAAAGTCTGTGATAGGCTATAAAATTTGGAAGATTACAGCATGGTCCATGTGCAAGGATGACGTGACACAAATTGAGAAATGGTCAAATTATTTTATTTTATTTTTATTTTTAAGCTTGAAATTAATATTTATTTAAAATTTTCTCCATTTTTAAAACTTGAAATTAGTAATGGTATGTATGCAGATTATTAAATTTTTTCAAATTACTATTTTAAGATTTTTCATTTTTGAAAAATGAAATTAACAATTGTATGTATGCTTACCTGGGTAATTTTCATAGACCGTCCCTAACTTTTGACCCATAGTCCACCACTGTCCCAAACATTTAATTCGCAACCAAAAACTCCTGAAATTATTATTGAATTGCAACTAAAGTCCTTCTGGCCATTTTTTACCTAATCATTCACCGGAGCGCTGACGTGGATACACTGATGTGTCATGTCAGCAACCTTCATGCTGACGTGTCGCTGACATGGACACCTCCAACAAATAGACAATGACATGGTAAAAAAATATATAATTTTTTAATAATAAAAAATATGACCACGTGGCAACATTCTATTGGTAACAAACACTTATTATTAAAGCCACTCTCACCTAGGATTTTTAACAAACACCTTAACTACATTTTTTGCACTTCTATTTTGCCTTTGAATCACGATAATTCTAAATCTAAATCATAAAAATTCACTAACAACAACACAATAATAATAATAATAATAATAATAATAACAACAACAACAACAACAACAACAACAACAACAAAGATGAAGAGCAAGAGAGGAAGATAAAGACATGAGGAACAAGATAGAAGAAATAACAACAACAACGTCAAAATCTCTCTCTCTCTCTTGGAGCCATATGATCCATTTCCAGTTGCTAAACCCACAATCTGAGTGTTTTTTTAATCTCTCCTCACTTTCCAAATTAAGAAAGCTCTTATATAATGAAAAGCTAAAAACAAAGAACATGGCTTTGAACATTGGCATGATAAAAAGAAATAAAACCTTACACATAAAGCAAGGAACATGGTTTTAAGTTCCATGTTTTTTTTTCAACATTGTTTCCTTTTTTTTATTAGTATAGTTTTGTAACTGGATCGTAGTGATTTTTATTTAAGCTATATCATTGGAAAATTGCTTCTCTGTGTGCTATTTGCACATCGCTTCTTGTGATTCAAACTGAAAGCATATTATATGTGTTGTGTTATTTCTTTCTCTCATCAGTCCTTACAATTTATAGTAATCTACTATGGGTGGTATGCTTATTATCTTAAATGATGGTGTCTGGGACGCTTTATCTGCAAAAATGACTCTTGACTGTTATCGTAGGATGCCAGCAGATGCTGCAACTACACAAATTGTCAAAGTATGTTGCTACTGGCAGTTTCTAGAAAATGCATTTCTATTATTTTTCCTATCACTTATGGAAATGATAATTATTATTACTTGTTTTATCATCCACTGCTATGATAACCCCTCCATATTTTTCTATCTTCTTCTTCTTCTTCTTCATTACAATTTTGTTGCATGCATTTCTTGTTCATCTTCGTCTTTATTTTGGTGTCCATTTCATGTTTGAAGCAGAAGTAGAATTTCCCAGAAGCAGAATTTCTTCTATCCTCTTCCTCATCTTCCTCGTGTCTTCGTCTTCCTTGCTTGCTCTTCACCTTTATTGTTGTTGTTATTATTATTATTATTATTGTGTTGTTGTTGGTGAATTTTTATGATTTGAATTTAGAATTATCATGATTCAAAGGCAAAATAGGAGGGCAAAGAATGTAGTTAAGGTATTTGTTAAAAGTCCTAGATGAGAGTGGCTTTGATAATTAGTGTTTGTTACTAATAGAATGTTGCCACATGGTCATATTTTTTATTATTAAAAAATTATATATTTTTTTGCCATGTCATTGTCTATTTATTGGAGGTGTCCACGTCAGCATGAAGGTTGCTGACATGACACATCAGCGCTCCGGTGAATAATCAGGTAAAAAAATGGCTGAAAGGACATTAGTTGCAATTCAATAATAATTTTGGGAGTTTATGGTTGTGAATTAAATGTTTGGGACGGTGGTGGGCTAAGGGTCAAAAGTTAGGGACGGTCTGTGCAAATTACCCATGCTTACCTAAACTGCACGTAAACAAAAACGTAGATACGGAAAAACGTAAAAATTATGAAAAAAGTATTAGTTTTTACACAAATATAGAAATTAGAAATATAGAGAAAATGTGTATATATTAAAAATATAGAAATATATAAATTATATATATATATATATTAAAAAATTGTATATTACTATCAATCAATAGTATAACTATAAATTACTTCGTTTAGTCTAGAAAATATAAATTTTTTAAATTTATTTCTTTCTTATTTAGAAAAAAAAAACTAAAGAAATGTATTTTTTAAGTTGGAAACTATGTTATCAATTTTTTTTAAATTTTCAAAAACAACTCTGAAATGTTTTCAAAGAAATTTTTTAAAAAAAATAAATGAAAAAGCGCCTATTAGTTGAATTTTCTATGTATTATAAATGTGTATTTTTTTTTATTTTTTGTGTGCAAAAATTTTTACATTTAATGGAACTCATACATATTCATGTACACCATTATTTGATTCAGTTTGAGAAAATCTTTGAAGAATTAATAGTAGAGAGTTAAATGTTGGATATGCTAATAGTTTGCAAGTTTTTAAGAGTAGTAATATTTAAATCTACTTATTTTCATAAAATAAATTACAAATGGGTCATAAGATAATAAATAAAGAAATGTGTCAATTTTAATTAGATTAAACTTTTTTCCTGAAAAGAAAATTACATTTCTGTTGTTATGTGTAATTTCTTTCATAAAAAAAATGAAGTTTTTCGAGTAATAATCTTCTTATGTATTGGGCATATAATTTTTTTATTTTAAAATCTAAAAAATGAAAATAAAATTATATTAAGTTAAATAAATAATAAAGTTACAATTTTAATGAAAATTTTCTTCAAACAAGATTTAAAATATCTAATTTCCTACTCCTTAAAAATATTAGGGGTGTTTAGCATAACTGTTAGAGTACAGCTAATAGTTATTTGATTCCCATCATATACAAAATAGTATTTGATTAATTTTTTAAAAAGGTAGTTGATAGTTGTTAGGAACAACTATCAAGCTACCATTTACATCTGCTCCACTTTGGAGTTTTTCATAAATAGCTACTATTTATTTAAACATATTTACTTAGTTATCATTATCTATTTAAATCTAATTACTTAAATGTCTTCTCTATTTTAAATTAAACTAATGACAATATTTTTATATGTTAATTTTTTCCCTTCATAAGTTATTTTTTTTTTTCATATTTTGTTAATAAGTTTTTAAAAAAATATGCAAATTTATTATATTTATTTTTATATCTCAATATTTATATATATGTGTGTTTTGAAAAAATTACTAGACATATATTATTATATAATTTTATTTCATTTGATTATATTATTTTTAATATTTAAAATTATAAATATAATTTTTTTAAAAATTAATATGTATAGTTGAATACAACTGAATATATAAACAATTAAATAACAATGACTGCAAATTTTGAGAATTCTAAAAAAGTTATCATTAATTATATATTAATTATATAAACATTAATAGATGTAAATAGTTTTATTAAACACTTAACATTAATAAGTTATTAGCTATTGACAACAATTTAGCAAGCTATTAAACACTTAACAGTTGAGTCACTCGCGAACTATTCGGAGTTTGTCTCGATAAAAGCTTGTTCGAGCTCATATATTGAAACTCGTTTAGTAAACGAGCGGAGCTCCAACTATACAAAGCTCGGCTTGTGAAACTCGCGAATAAACTCGAATAAAAGCTCACGAGCCAGCTCGTAATTTTAATACATTAATAATTTACTTTTAAATATATAATATATAAATTTTTATTCATTTATTTATAAAAAAAATATTATTATAAAAAAATTATAATTATATAGTAACTTATTTAGTAAATAATTTATTTTAAATTTTTTATAAATAATTTTAATTTATATTTTATATTTTTGAAAATTTCTTTTATCTCATTTAGGCTCGTTTAATCTTGTGAATAGCTCGCAAACACTAAACAGCATAGTAAGTTCGACTTGAGCTCGGCTCGTTTATAAATGAACCAAACCTGAACTAGCTTAGCTCAGACTTGTTTACACCCCTAACTATTGCTAGTAGTTATCAAGTGATAATTGTTACTAGTAGTTGTTAGCTCATAATTAATTAACATTAAATGCTTGCTAAAATCATTTACAACTATTATTGTTTATATATCTAAAGGCTATTATATATATTAATTAATTTTTTTAGAATGATAACATGTTACATTCACTATTATTTATTTTTATATGTTCAAATTATAATATATAAGATATATTAATTATATTTATTAATTTATAAATTTTATATTTATAAATTTTAATTATTAAAATTAATATAATTAGATGTAATAAAATTATATAATAATATATTTCTAGATTTCTTTCAAAAATACATTTAATGCATATAAATATTAAAATATGAAAAACAAATATTAATATATGAAAAGTATAATGAATTTGCATTCCTTAAAAAAGAGCTGTTCAAAAAAACTTAATTGAAAAATATGAAAGAATTGACATTATAAAAATATAAAAAACATAATTATTAGTTTAATTTAAATAGATAAAAATTAATTATATTTGAATGGGCAAGTTATAAAAAGTTTTAAAATTGGATGTAATATAAACCTAGCTAATAGATATTCTATCAACTATATATTAACTTCCATTTAAAAAATATAAATAATGGACCCCGGACAGTTGATCATCCTCATAATCAATGAGCGGTTAGTTTCAGACTCAAAATGTAGTTGTAATAAGAGGCCTCATCACCTTGTTTCAAAATTCAATATCAAAATTCTGAAAGAGTTTTTACACTTTTTGAAGTTTGAAATAGAAATTTGAAGATAAAAATTTGAAATTAAAGCAAAAAATTAATTTAAAATTCAAAGACCGTAAAAATAATATAACATATTGAAAGAGCATGCAATAAAAGGACAATACAAAATAAATTAAAGATCCATACTTAGAATTAAAAATAAATATCAAGTGGCCATACAAAATAGATCCAAGACTTGAGAAATCTCTTGGAAAACTTCATACATTTTAATGATACAACAAAAAGCAATACAAACTCACACATCGATGAAAAAGACTTCATAAATAATGCTTATATATATAAATATATATATATATATATATATATCTAGATATATATGGTTCTTACCTTTCTAGCAAACACGATTCAGCTTCTTCTCAAGAACAAACTTCCTCCAAATAGTAGTAATCTCCCTTTGTGTTTCAAGGTCACTCTTCTTTCCAACCTTAGTACCATTGTTTTCTTTGGCTTCAATAATTGCAATCTTTTCACTAAGCCTTGAAGGAAGATTATCAAGCTCATGCAGAACCTTTTCAATATCAAGAACAAGCCTTTCTGCGAAGGTCCTTGAGAAGTCCTCTCTAATCACAACTCGAAGAACAGTAACATGCTGAGCATCAGGTGGCATTGTATAGGCCGGGACAATCCAACCAAACCTCCTTAGCATCTCCGAGATTTCGAACTCATTATGCCTGCTATTGTCTTTTAAGGAAAATGCTACTAGTGGAACACCATTGTCCTTTGATACAATGTTCAATCTCCCTGTCTTTTCTAGTCCTTCCTTGAGTACCAGCATGTTGTCTCTGCAGTTTTCCATTATGTTTTTATATCCCTGCAGGAAAAAATAAATATTTTTCTTGTTATTTACAATAAGAACACTTTTTTTTGCTAGCTTTTCAACTAAGATTCTAACTCAACTCAATAATCTGAAGAAAACTTTTTATAGCATATTCTAGGAAGAGAGATTCTTGCCTACACCTAAATGTGCATGCTTTGGGTATTTTACCTTTGACCCAAAAAATGTGACACATATACTAAGTGTCACAAATCCAACCACTAAATGCAATACACTCGGATTGTGCAAGATTAATTTTTCTCCAGGAATTATATCTTAGTCAAGTTATATATGCATGTGGACTCACCTCATAACCCAACCGAATGAGTTGATAGTATTGAGCAATAACTTGACTAGAACCTGCAAGAAAAAGGGCAGAAGATTGTGGCTATTAATTAACCATAGAATAAAAGAGGGTCGAAGAGTTGGTGAAATTTATATATAGTTACATACCTTTGGAGAAATTGAGGGTGAAGGTGGGTTGATCAGCTCCAAGGTAGTTGATATGGAAGATAAGTTCTTCAGGCAGGTCAACTTTGCTCCTCCAAATGACCCAACCAATTCCAGCATAGACAAGTCCATATTTGTGCCCACTAACATTGATACTCTTCACCAATGGCAATCTGAAATCCCATAGAAGTTCTGGGTACAGAAAAGGTGCAATAAACCCACCACTTGCTGCATCAACATGGATTGGAGTATCCCATCTATGAAAGGAAGATGTAAGATTAATACGTAGGCAAGCACATTAAAATGCATATATGAACGAAATCAAACCATTATGGAGGGTGATGGTTTAATGCTGAGTGTCTGTCTTTATAATGCAGGAGATCAAGATTTTCTGTGCAAAAAAAAAAAGAGAAAAAAGAGAGTGAATACCCAGTTTGCTTGTTTTTCTCTATCAAGAGATCGTTCAAGAGCTTCACATCTTCAAATTCTCCATTAAGGGTGGAACCAAGAATAGCAGCAACACAAATTGTGTTCTCATCAACCATTTCAACTGCTTTCTCTGGGTCCATCACATAATACCCATCTCTAAGCTTCACTTCCTTCAACTCCACTTCAAAATACCTTGCAAATTTCTCCCAACAAACCTGAAGAAAAGAATCAAATTCTTTATCAACATTATTATGACATATATACAATGAGATTAGCCATTCTTTAAAAAAAATTGAGTGTGCTCTTATGCATGAACTTAGGTCACACCTGAACATTGGCTCCAGTGACAATGTTAGGCTTATCATAGGGCTTTCCTTCAGCTTTTCTTTTGTTCTGCCACTTCCTCTTGAATGCTAATCCAGCCAACATTATTGCCTCTGAAGATCCTACAGTTCCAACTCCAACTGCAGTCTCTGAATCCCCAAGTGGTGCATTGAATAGATGCGCTATCATGTTCACACATCGGTTCTGTAACACAAACAATCATATGATAATTGCAAGCAAGTCACTACCCCGGTCTCATTGTGCTAATTAATTTGGAGAGATTCTTGCCTATTGTGAACGTATTATACTAATTATCAAATTTATAACATATATATCAAGTGTTTTACACATAATTAATAAAAATATGTTGTATATATATATATATATATATATATGTAAGTACATTATATATTTGGTCATTGAGTGTAATATTTACGAACTAGATAAGAATTTCTTAGATAAAAGGTTGGTTAATTAAATGGTAAAAAAAATTTTATGATACCAAAAATTTATAAATTTTATTTTCATAATGATAAAATTCCAAATTAACAAATTAACGATGTCATTATAATCTCAAATCAATTCAAGTCAAGTAAAATTTTATACATAGTGAGTAAATTTAGGTCCGAAGTGAAAAAGGCTAAAGCAGCATATTCTAGCCCCAAGATTCCAAGGATCTTTTGTTTTAGGGAAGAATTTTTCAAGTTTTATAATGATGTTTGGGATGCCATTGGGATCAATAATCGAAAGGCTTATTTGTAAAAAAAATCCAAACGTTTACAATTTTTTATAATTTAATCCCAACCTTTTAATTTTTGCAATTATATCTTAATTTTTAATTTTTTTTGTAATATTAACACATTAATGAATTTGGTCAAAAAATTAATTCATTAATGTTTTGCAATAAGGCTTATTGGGGTTCACTCTTTGTATGGGTAGCATTACACTTAATTGCCCACTCAAAATTTTCTAAAATAATTTTGACCAAATTCATTAATGTGTTAACATTGCAAAAAAATTTGAAAGTTGGGACATAATTATAAAAATTAAAAGGTTGAAATAAAATTATAAAAAACTGTAAACGTTTAGATTTTTTTTACAAATAAGCCTAATCAAAAAGGCCCCTTTATTTTATTTTTTATTTTTTATTTTCTATTTTATTTTATTTTATTTTTAGTATGGTCCTTTATATTAACTATTTTGAGAGAGATAAAGGGAGGAATGAGAATTGAATCCTTAATCTCAACTAATGTCTTGGCCCATTACTGCATGGTAAACCATCAATCTAATAATTAAAAAGTTTTAAAGATTAGGATTTTAGAAAATTGATTTTTCATTTTCAATCTTTATCTACTTGCCGTGTTTCTGTCAAATAACTTTACATAGCAATTGTTATTGATAAAGACATGGAAAACGATTTTCTTTTAACTAATTTTAGGTGCTATATAATTAGATAGTATAAAATTATTATTGATAAAAGAATTTATAAATTATAGTGATATTAAATTTAATTTTTTTACAATTATTATTTACGATAAAACTTATTATTTCTATGATGAGAAGTCATAAGAAAATAGATCTCTAATTAATAAAAAAATCATCAAACACTTTTGTTATATAGAAAAAGTACTACTGAAGTAATGTTATAATGATGCCTATTATAGATTTTCATTTGACCAAATAAAATAATTCTAAATTTGATATTCAATGTTCTAAAACAATTAAAAAAAATTAAATTTTACCAAATCAAGCATTTTTAGACTAAAATAAATTAGTAAGTTTTATTTGGATTGGTTAATTTTTTATTTTTAATAAAAATAGGCTTAATACACATGTAACCTCCTATACTTGGTATTTTTGTATAGGAGGTATTTTTTATCAATTTGCCTCCTCAACTTACAAAATAATTATTTAGATATTTGAAATTACTAAAAATAAAAATTATTATCACTTTTTATACTATTTAAAGTGTTTAAATGATCTTTTTAAGTTAAAATAAACTATTATAACACTTAAAGTAGATTAGAAATGTTTATAAGTGATGTATTTAGCAATTTGAGGTGTTAAATAGTCAATTTATAAGTTAAAGAGATAAACTAACAAAACGTGTGAAGTTTAAAAGGATGCAAACGTATTACATTATAAAAATATTTATTTTAATATATATCAATCAAATCTGATTTGATAAAATATATGCTCTTGTTAGGGTATATATATATATATATATATTTTTTTTTTTTTTTTTGAACATACTGAATACTATTATATTAATAAATATAATTAAATAATAAATTAATTTAATAATTCTTAAATTTATTTATATAAATATGCAGACTCTAAAATATATACAATAAAATTTTTAAATTAAATAATTTCGGTTCAAATATGGCCCTACTTAAGAGTTCAACAGGTGTAGCCATAATCACAAAAATCTGAAAATTATCTAATACTGGCGGCCAATAGATTCTATGCTTAAAGTCAAATGTGTCACCCATTTTACCCTTTTTTTTTTTTTGAATCGTCACCCATTTTACCTTATCAACTGCTATTGCCACCAGTTCTCATAATGTGGGCAAAAGTATGTACATATGAGAAAGATATTGCCTTTTGCCGAAAGCGACAACCATTACGTGGTAGTATATATATATATATATAATCTATCAAAGAAATCATATCATTCATCACGAGTAGCTCAAATGATAAAAAATATGAAAATTCATTATGAAAATGAAAGATCGAACCACCTTAATTTCTTTTTATGGTGTTAGAAATTAACTACTTCAACTCTCTTTGTGGTGTTTGAAATTAACAACTCCAATTATATGTTAAAAAAAAAACAATCATATCAGAATTTTGCTAAGCCCACTCTCCCTGACCCGTTCAACAAGGCACTGATTGATTAGGAACAAATATTTGACATATCAAAGTTGGCACTTCATTTAATGAGAAATTAAAAAAAAAAACAAATTGCCTATGTTTATTAGTTTTTTGAGTTCAAGCTATTGTTAAGAAAAAATTATTAGTTCAAGAAACAATAAAAAATAATAAAAATTTTAGATTTAAAAAGTGTAAGACATGGGTTATTCAATAACAACATGATTTCTAAACTTCTATTGAATGAAACATAATTTGTAAATCAATCTAGGGAAAAGTTAGTAAAGAAAAAATAAATTTATTGTGTATTAGTTCTTCTTGCGGGTCAAATTTAATACGAGTAAGCACACATATTATTTGATCTCTAGATTGAAGTGGACTTTTGTGGAAAGAAACAGATAACATAAAATTCAAGCATTTAAAAGTGGAATTTAAGCATTAAAATTCAAGTTTTATCGTGTATAAAATCTTATTTTCTCTAAATTGTAGCCGTACTACATTAAGCAAGAGTAAACAAAAATGCAATAGCAAGGATATGGATAATTAAAGGTAGGACACATATTCAGATATTTAGTATGATTCTTAAATTTTTATTTTTAATCTATCATATATTTTAAATTAAGAATATTTATTAAAAAAATAAAATAGAATGAAATTGTTAGTGATGTGCCCTAGGCCTATAGTATTATGGTCATATTGTGACTTTGTCTATTTTTCATTATTATAATAAAGAGACATTTTATCATATTGACTCTATTGAATTCCATGAATGTTTAACTCTATTTAAGATCATCAAGTGTGTGACTTGATTAGAACTCTTAAATGGTAAATGAGTTATATTCTAAATTATCCCTAGTCGGACATTATTGTGGGAGAATAATGAATAAAGACTAGTATGAAGTTGACTGATGATCATGTTTTCCTAATCATGTATGCGAGATACAAAGTCAAGTCATAGGTACATAGGATGTACTGGATTGACCCACTATGAGAATACTACATGGATAATTGTCCTAAGCTATTCTCATTATAATGATGTTATAGTAGTCTTCAGACCTGAGATCATCATAGAGTCCTGCATGATGAGTTTTATATTTTGACACATTCTAATGTTATCTTTAATAGGATGATATAATAGATTGTGATTGGATATAAAATGAATCATTTGAGGAGTGTGAGTGATCAAGAAAGAATTTGTCCCTCACTAATCATGAGGAGGATATCTATGGGCCCCTCGATAAATTAGACTGAATGTAAATGCATGGTCATACTTGAAATCAGTTGATAAGGAGTTATCAATTTAGTCTAATTGAGATCGAGAAATAATTGAATAATTAAGGATGACATAAACCATGCCTTATATTCAATCTAAGATATCATGTACAAAAGGACTGTAGCATTGTTGTTAAATAGGTTGTGTCAGATTACTGACCTTCACATGACTTGGGTAGTCATAATGTCTTCCTAGAGGCCACTTATGACTTATGGGCTACCAATTAGATTGAAGGCCCATTGCCAACCTTGTGTAAACCTACAGGATCACACACATAGAACAGACCCAAAATGAATATTGGGCTTATTAGCCCAATTGGATAATTATATCTCTTATGTGTAAATGGTTAAAATTTATTTATGGTAAAAGTTATCATAATTAAATTTTAAAAAGGAAAATATATTTATAAATATATATCTAAAATAGTTTTAAGATATATATATAAATATAAATAAAGGATAATGATAAA
>CATIWO010149671.1:0-13445 GCA_949673435.1 Macaranga tanarius | reverse complement strand
AAATGAGTGAAGTTAGATATTTGGTATTCACAGCCAAAAATTTGCATTTCTGTTTTAATTGGTGAATTATCTCTATTTTTGTCTTTCAGAATCAACAATTGGTTATTATCTTGTTAAATTGAACTTTGACAATGGCTATTAGGATTGAAAAGTCGGTAGAGGTTAATGTGGTTAGGTTCTGCATATAGAAAGCCATATCTGCTGAAAATCTCTAGAGAGGCCTTTTTTTGATTGTCATGGCCAAATCAGGCATAACAATTGTGAAACAGCTTTGCCAAATGCATCGCATATTTTTCTGTTGGCTGACAGCAAAATGCAGATGATATAATAATGAGCCCATATGTGACACTATGCTGGATATGATTATCCAAAATTGTTTGTATTTGTTTATTGTATTTCTTAACAAATTCATGGTCACAGCCTGAATTTTGCCATATATAGCAACTTTCTTTACCGATCTTTTGCATTATTTCTGCCATTTCATATTACAGTTTGGACAAATGTGTCTGATGATTGCAATAAAGGAAATTGCATAACCCTGTTTGGTGGTTTTGATGCACTTATGTTTCCTGATAAGTAACTTGTGACTTGTGATCTTAACTCTTATATATTTTATCTATTTCTTAATAGATGTCTGTACACTTGACCTCTATAGGAAGTTACATAAATTGTTTTGGAATTTACTGAAACCTTTCTTGGAAAGTCTCCTGAACTTTCTGTCACTTTCATGTGTTCGGCCATTTGTTTTGAAGGCCAATCCTTGACTGGTATTTTAGGTGAGTATCTTTTTCATAGGCATTTATGGATGCAATGTTGTAGAGAAAGTGAAAATTTTATTTAACTTTAGTTGCATATGTGAGAAGAGGGAAGTAAATTTCATTTTCCCTTCATACCCCTCTCAGAATTTCTGGTCTTATTTACCTTTTATATTTTGTTCCCTGAAAACTGTCTATGCTAACATTCCCCACATTGAATAGATTGTTTGTTTAACATTATTGTTCTCCATCCTAGCAACAAGGAAACCTACCCCTGCCCTCCCCTTCCCTTCCCTTCCCCCTACCCAAACTAAAAATTATTTATTGTACTGTATTTCTGTCTGCAGGCATTTGTTGTCTTGAGGAGAATGGGAAATGATGGTTCTCAGAAAATCCCTGGTGCAAATGTGGCAGAAGGTTCAGAGACGACTATTGAAATAAAAATAAAAACTTTGGACTCACAAACCTATACTTTAAAAGTGGATAAACAGGTAATTGCGCTGACTTAATTTACAATGTGGCCTTTTCCAATACTTTACACTTTCTCATGAAATAAATCTACCTCTCATAGCTAGTATTTGGGAGGAGGATACCTGAGGAAAAACAAATGGAAGAATTGGGAAATTTTGACAACCACAAGCAAGACCTTTCAATGACCCTTTATGGAGAATTTATAGCCTATAGATGTTGTATTTTCCCCCCTTTTGTTTTAAAATAGATTTTCTTTGTGTAGAAACAAAGGAGCTTGTTACTTGGAGGGAGGGGTGTCTTTTTGATCCAAACAAAGCACAAAACACGTAGCATAAACAAACAGTTAGAAGAATTACAGAAGTAATTCCACCAAAGAATTAAAAGAATTACAGAAGTAATGCCCCTGAACCATGTTGAGTAATATATGACGATACTCCTGTGAAAGCCCTTGAAACACAAGCCCAAAAAGAACTCGAGAAGACTTCTGTCTCAGGAAATATGAAAAGGTAGAATTTGGTTCCTAAAAAGCTGGCATTTTGATAACCCAAATGAATACCTTACATCAGGCATGGGAATATGTTTTTTTTTCTTTTCTTTTCAAATCTCCACCATCTTTTGCCTCCCCGTCTGAGCTTCTTTTCTTCAAGCTCATAGTTCAAAATGGAGCCAGCATGACTAAATTGCCTAAGATGTAACCTAAGACTGTTGGCAGAAAATACTGAAGAGTGTACTTTAAGCAACCTTGCAAAGGAAATAATAGATAAAGTACTCTATTTTAATTTGAATTACGCTAGACACTGTATATTGACAGCTCCATCTCTCCTAACTATGTTATTGTAAAAAGTAGATTTTAGCTTAAGTGCTTTGGCAAGTGAGTATGTGTTGCTATGAATTTGTATATGAGCCCACAGTGAGCATGAATTATTTTTCATACTTGGTCTTTCCTTGGCTATGAACTTCCTGCAGATGCCAGTTCCTGCTTTAAAAGAACAGATAGCTTCTGTCACAGGCGTGTTATCAGAACAACAACGTTTAATATGCCGTGGAAAAGTTTTAAAGGATGATCAATTGCTTTCTGCTTACCGTATCCTTTATCAATGGTTTAATATCTTTCTTTCTGATATCCAGTGGGATTGGAAGGCTTTTGTCTGGATTTTTCCCCTTTCCGTCCTTTTTCGTTCTCTTTTTGGATATACCTTCTATTTTCAAATTTACATTTAAACGTTTGTATTAAGTTCTTAAAAGGAAACAACAAAGTTTTTCTGCATCTTTTTTGATCCAATAAGTTGTGTGCTGCAGATAAAACAGGATTGCTGATCTATAACCTCTTCTTTTGGTATTTTCTCTCAACTTTAAACTAGAAATGCTGACACAAAAAGGAAACTTTAATCTACTAGGAGGTCAATGTATATGTGAGGTTAATATGTTCTGTGTAGATCTTGGCTTTGTGTCAGTTATAAACTTGCATCTGGGAGTGAATGGATACATATACAATTCTAGTTATTTGGCATGCTGACTGGAAAATTAAACTTGGTCATGACTTGGATTATTTTTTTGCATTCAAACTCCTGATTGAGCATTAAATCTATGCTATATATGCATAAGCTCACTTCTGCAGTGCTATTTTTTTGAGGTATATTATGTTGTGTGCATCCTTCGTGTCTGATAAATGGTTCATGTTATAATGCATTTTCTTGCTAATAAACACCTTTAATTGTGATTGAAGGATTTTAATCAAATGCACATTAAATTCTTTTACCTTTTTCAAAAAAAAAAAATGTAAAAACCAGGCCTGTCATGAATAAGAAGTTGATATTACTATGACACTTGCTGTATCTTGCAGCACAATCTTTTTGTTCTTCTCAAGCTTAACTTTTACTAGTGTACTTTCAATGCCCTCACTGTCTTACTTAACACGATTTAGATGTTGAAGATGGGCATACCTTGCATCTGGTAGTCAGGCAACCTGTTATTCCATCATCTGATGGCCTCCCCAACCATCCAGGTTCTATTTGCGATATATTTATTCAAGTCTTTTTTTTAAAAAAAAAATTATTATTAAAATGGTTACTTCTCTGGGTTTAAATGTGCTGATATGTTGTGTGAGGTGATCGAGGGCCATATTTACTGATTGACCTTATCTGATTTGTATATGTTACAAGAAACACTGAATCCCACACCTCCACAATTGCTTCCCTGCAAATTTTATCAAGAAATCTGAAAGAAAAGGAAGAATATGCTTAAATGCTTCCTCAAGAAAAAATACAAGAACAGTGAGAGCAGGGGGAGCACTGTAGGAAAAATGACTTCCAAAACAAATTAAGTGCCCACAATTGCACTATTAAAGCCAAAAACTGAAAAAAAGAAGTTGCTTTTCTGTTTTTAAGATCTGAAAAGAGTAACCTTGTCCCGGTAATATTAAAAATATCACATAAATTCCTAGTTGAAAGAATTGAATTCTGAAACTAACTTGTAACAAACATGTGTTTTCCAAGTAATGCTTTTGCTTTGCCTTGTAGAGAAATCTAAAAAAGGTTTACCAAGAACATCAAACACCTCAATTAATGGATTTATAAAATAATTTTAGTTTCCATTCACCGTTGCAACACTTCCTAGTGAAATTACTACTTTTATTTGGTGCAATGTGATTTTTGTAAGGGTATAGTGAGGTTTTTTTTTTGAACTCTAGTTTTATTGAGTGCTTGGATATTTTTGTTTACTTAATAAGAGAATGTTAATGAATAATATATCAGTTTGTTTGGAAAAAATATATTGCAGTGAGGGTGCTTCTAATGAATCATAGTGTTATGATGCCACATAATAGCTGAGCTTCTTTGTCACCTATGAAGACCTAGAAATGTCCAATAATAATGTTGCTTAACTTGAATGTCACAGCGGCATTTTGCTGTGGACATTTTGGTATTTCAAAATGAACTTGTGTAGCTTCCATTGTTCAGCTAAATTGGCATCTTTCATGAGGATTTGTGCATTCAAGATAAAATCGGTAAGTATTAATTAATTTATGCATGTTAATGCTACAGCAACTGATCCTGCTTCAAGTACAAGCCGTGGTCATGTATCCCCTAGTGTTGTAATAGAAACTTTTAGCATGCCTGATCAAGGGGATGGAGTTCCTCCAGAAATCAGTAGGGTGAGACCAGAGATATTGAATTGAATCTTCTTAAATAACCAGAGGTTTAAAAAATTGTAATATAATAATTTTTCCTTGTTTTTGATCAGATTGTTTCTGCTGTTCTTGGTTCATTTGGATTTCAAAATATTGGAAGTGGCAGTGAAGGGCTTGATGTTGCAAGGGTAAATCTCAATTTAAACTCTGGAAACTAATGACAGTATGTTGCCTGGTCATCTTATTCTGAGTCAACTTTTGACATGACAAAGAGGAACCTTTCAAGTTTCACCTTACCTCCATGCTATCATCATCCCTTCTCTCTTGGCATGCATATAATGACAAATTGATATATTAAGAAAAAGCCTTCAAATTACAATGTCTTATATATCGTAGGATGTTATATATTGTGTTGAAATGTTGATGGTTTCTCAGATATGTGGCATGCTTCTTATGTCTAGAAAATATACAATGTTACTGTACTTTGCCAAACATATGATGTGTCTTTTAATTTCTATCTCCATCTAGAGACATGTTCACATAAACTTAGTCTTTGTGGTGGGATTGGATGTGATAGGAGCGCAGCCAACATAGATCGCCAGCTTTTAGTGGTACACCCGATGGAGTGCAGCTGCAACCTGAACAAGCTGGCAGCAGAGTTCAGCCTGATCGATCTCAAAGTGCTTTTGGCCTTCCAACGGCAGCTTCTTTGGGTTCTCTGCATCCACCTGTGAGTTTGAGATCCTGTTGCCTCCTTTCTCTCCCCAAATTTTCTTTCGTTGTGTATGAAATGGATATTGCAGCACATACTCTTTTTTATAGTTTGAAAGCTTGTGATTTATCCATAATCATGTTCATTGCAGGTAATTCCTGATTCCTTAACAACTTTGTCACAGTATCTGAGTCATATGAGGCGTGAATTCAATGCTATTCGTGAGTTTAATCCTAATACATAATTTTCTAACTTGTGTATTTTAGTTGCTTCTGTAATACTGATTGCTTGATTTATTGATATTGGTTGCGAATCATGATAGTGGCAGAAAGAAGCGGACAAAATACTATTCAAGATGAGGCCTTACAGAGGGCTGAGCAAAGAGAGTCTAACACATCAACATCAGGAACCGCACAAGAAAGGCTTCCAACGCCGGCATCCTTGGCTGAAGTCATAACATCTAGCATACAGTTTATCAATGAACAAGTTGCAGAGTGCTTACGAGTGTGTTGTTTGATGCCAGTTTATCTTTTATGTTGTCGTTGTTTTTATTTTAGTCTCACTTATTTTTAGATAGTAACCTACTCTAAATTGTGCTTGCTGTCAAAGCTTAGTTTCTGAAGGCCATAGGATTTATAGCAATTTTTCATGGTTTTCATTTTCATCAACTTGTTAGTCCTTTATTTTTTTACAGTCTGTCATACCATGACCGTATTATGACACTTTTTTTCTTTATATTTCTTCTCAAAGTTAAAATCCTTCGTCTACCCTCACCCCTTTTATGTTTTCTGTATTGGCAGCAATTTGCAGGGCAACTAGAGAATCAAGCAAATGTTACTGATTCTGCAGCACGGTTGACCACTCAGTCTAGTGCATGGAGGACTGGAGTTCAACTTCATAATTTAGGTGCATTTTTACTTGAACTTGGACGTACTACGATGACTCTGCGACTAGGTCAAGCACCGGTATGATTATCTCAAATTTATTGTCTGTGGCATTTTATTGTTGTCTGAGACAGCTTCTGATGTCCATGCATTGCTATCAATCATTCTGTAACAGTCTGACGCTGTGGTTAATGCTGGTCCAGCAGTTTTCATAAACCCATCTGGACCTAATCCGCTAATGGTTCAGGTAATAACCTCAGCATCCTTTAGTTATTTTGAATTGTTTTTATTTTTATTTTTGTTTCTTCTTATGACATCTGTACATGCAGCCACTTCCTTTTCACACAGGAACAAGCTTGAGTGCCATCCCTGTGGGATCTGTACAGCCTGGGTCTGGTTTGGTTAATGGCATTGGTACTGGGTTTCTTCCAAGGCGCATTGATATCCAAATTCGAAGAGGTATATTTTAGAATTGTTCCGTGACATGATCAATAAGCGCCTCTATACTTTTTTTTTTTTAATCAATATTCTTATTATCTCAGGTTCCTCAGTGGCTTCACCAAATGTTAATCGTGAGGAACGAAATGACAATCAGCAGCTCACAGGGCAGAGAAACCCAGGAACAGGTTCAGGTGGTGAAAATCTTGGTAATCAGACAGCATCAAGGGCCACAGAGAGTTCATCTTTTGGTGGAGAGTCTGGAGTGAGGGTTGTGCCAATTAGAACCATGGTTGCAGCTGTTCCTGGTCCATTTGGTCGCCTTCCTTCCGATTCTTCCAGCAATTCTATAGGGTTATATTATCCTGTTCTTGGAAGATTTCAACATGTAGCTTCACATGTGAGTGGGGCACGGGGATCTCAAGCATCTGGCGAGCATCATCCTGCTGGTGTCCAAACTGAGCATCAGTCGATTTCTGATCCTCTCATGCAAGAGCTAAATGTTGATAATCTCACAAGAGACGGTAATATAATTAGCAAAGTAATATGTCAGTTTTACCAAGTTACATGACCTCATAGTGAAGTTGTAGTTAGTCTTATAGGCATTTGTTCTAGTAGAAAGTTTAGGAGGCTTGAGCTGATGATTACTTTTATAATTACCATTATCTTAGATTTTTTTTTTTTTTTTGAGTTTGAGTCAGTACATTTGCTTGTTCAGGTACTTAATTAATACCTGCACTTTGTCTACCTAATGCTTATAGAAGCTCAAATTTATGAAAAAGATAGTATCTTTGTTTTACCTTTCGAAATATTTTACTTCAAAAATCTATCATTTCATATATTTAAGAAAAGCTCTGTTTGTTAGACATTCATGTCCATGTCCGCTTTGTTGCAAAGAGGGAATGAAAAAATTTATCATCCTTTCCTTTAGTGCTTTAGCAAAAGGATTGATGCTTGTAGCCCCTGTCTTGAATTTTAATTTTCCCCAGGTAACTCCTGATTTAGATGTCAATTAGAGAAATGAGTCTCCTATGTTTTATCATTGTTTTACTTATTGCAATTGCTTTTTCTCATTACTGCTTTTAGTGAATAGGCTGATTGAAGAACTTTTTTCTCCTTTTTCCCTTGTGATAAGTGACTTTGTTGTTGCATATAGATGTTCTATGTAAAATTAATTGTGGATGTTATGTTGGTTGATCATTGTGCCTTGCTTTAATAGTAGATAAATGATTTAGGACAAGACTCAAGTTGATTCAACTGTTGTCTATCAGTTGACCAAGGCTTAACCTTTCTGTTCTTCCAGGGTCATTGCCAAATTCCAACTTAAGACAACAGGAGCCTTCTAGCACTCGCAGTATAAATATCAACATTTTGTCAGCTGGTGGAACCCAAAACAATCCTGAGTCTGAGGGACAGAACAGTATTTTGCAGCTTCTAAGGCATCTTCTCCCAGGAGGAGAAATTCATGTGGAGGATGCAGGCCTACAAGGAACTGCTACTGGTCCTAGCCCTAACAATGCAGGGGCATCCACTGCTCCAGCTGAATCACAATCAGGAGTTACTGAGGAGGGGATATTTTTGTCCAATTTACTTCGTGAAATCATGCCTGTCATATCTCAACATGGAGTTGCAGCACCAAATGTTATACCTCAGGAAGATATACATGCTTCTGATCATCAAAGAGATCAAGATTCTTCCACCCAGGTAACGCGCTACAACACTTACTCTTTCCTCGAAGTACCCCTGTCATGGACAAATTCTGGATGGCACTTCTGAACTATGAAATAATGCATAAGGACTTCTGGACCAGACATTCATAGTTCATGCAGTTGTAAATCTGGCAACCAGTTTTTATGGTGTCAGCACCAGCATTCACAAATGCAAGGCTAAGAAGTTGCTGTTTTTTGCAGGCTGAAACCTCTAATGTTGGTTCATCTCGTCGCCATGGTGATACTGAACCCAGCCCTCCAAATTCAAAACGTCAGAAGGTACTTCTACTCATTTCATTAGAATTAGCTATAAAATGAATTTTCATGGATGCACTTTGAATTTATCACTGAATGCATGTAGATTCTGCCTGATGGATTCTATTATAATTTAGATCCAATCTTGGTAAGGGACAGTTATTTCTACTTTATGTTGTATCGAATTGGTGGATTTCCAAGAAATTTGATTTTTCCACAGCTATGCCAACAACTATTTGGTATTGTGATTTAGAAGACAGGTGAAAATGTCATGCAAGTGAATCCGACTTCAATGTAGTTTCTGAATGTGCTCCAACGAGCCTCCAAGAGAAAATGTCACTCAGGATTATCTGTAAACATGTGCAATGTACTATATACTTGATGAAACTTTTTGCCAGTGTTTGTGTGGTTTTTCTTTTTTATACTCTAATACATAGACAGGGAATAGCACAATATACTGTTCCTTTATATTCTGATAATGATATTAACTTTCAACAAGGGCAACAAAATTATGAAATGAATATTTCCTTCCTCATTCTGCAAAAATTATTAATATTATTTTGTCTTCAAAATGCAGACAGAGTGATTTAACATGAAGAGAGAAGACATAAGCAATGCAGAAGTTGTGATTAATGATGGCAGGAGTTATAAATAATGCATTTATTCTACAGGTGAATACCAGCTTGTTTTATTGTAGTCAAATTTTAGTGCATCTTGTTTTCTTTCATTGCAGACAGGATGGCGTGAGATTTCTCAAGTTAATAGGCAATGTCTTGAGAAGAAATACCTGTTTTCTTTCATAACTTGTATCATTCTAGGCTTCCAGTAATGCATTGCTTTTTGACTGGATTCTATGTTTTATATTTTTCTATATAATTTTTTTCTTTTTCCGAGGACCTTTTATATTGATGATGCTTCATCCACCTGGCCGAGCTTTCAGTCAATAAGAGCTTTAACCGATCTAATCTGGTAAATTTTGTCAATTAATGGTTGCGCACCTTGTGGTGATGCAAATGGTTGTGAACTTTTCATGTTACCTCAGTATGATTTTGTTTATGATTAATCTAGCTAGAGCGCAGTGATGAATCAGGAATCAGAAGTCTACTTGAACGATAAATGACTCGGCGACACAATGCATAACACGTTTCACTACTTTTTCATTTATTTTGATTGCAGAAAAAGCTATATTTTGCTATCGTTTATTCTGGCTTAAAACATAACATGTGAAACTCAATTTTATTCTTCTGGATAACCATTCTTCATTTTATACTTGACTTGTATATGGCCTTAGCTGTTCTCTTGTTCTTGGGAAAAGATCTATTAATTTCCTCCGATTAGATTCTGGATGTTCATATTATTTCTAAATGATAGAACATGACAATTTGGAGGAATTAGCCATTTCCTGATGTACATAAACAATTATATGGAAAATTATGGTCGAGAACAATGCCAAAATGTGAAAATTTTATTGTTGATAATCAAATTTACATGAAATTTGCTTATCAGGGCGCTGGTTGGTATTTTCACTTTTCTTGTGAGAATTGTGGTGGTTTGAGTTCCAGTCCGCGGGAGAGTTATTACCTTTATGATGACCTTTATGGTGAGTATCAAAGGAAAAACTACCTGTGTAGTCCATAATCCATTGAACCTTCAATGAATAATATATATATCCTGCCTCAATTAATATCTCAAAGAAATTCTTGGAGAAAATACATATTAGACATCGGATGGGGACTGGCTCATGATCAAAACTATCCGACATCACACAATTAAAACTTGTAAAGTTTTTCTTTCAAAAAAAAAAAAAAAAAACTTGTAAAGTTTTTGACTTTTTTAACGTCTTTCAATTTTTTTTCAATGTAAAGGCTATAGTATAATTTTATTTTATGTAATAAATTTATACATGTACAACAACAAAAAAATCCTTATAATTTGAATTTATAATATTTCAACTTTAGACCAGAAGTTTCCATCAGATGTTAAATTGGGCGAAAGCTATGAAAAGCCCATTTGCATCTCCATACAAAATGACAAAAAATGTAGGGTTTTTGAGCTTTTGCTTCCAGCTCCAGCGAGTGAACCATCTCTTTCTCTGCCGTATCAGCTTCACTCGCGCAGAGCTCAACCATGGCAGAGCAGGTTCCCTTCTGCATCCTATTTATCCTTATCGAAAACGCAGCGTTTATGGTTCTTAAAGTATTAATGTCTCTGTTTATTCTTTAACATTGCAGATTGAGAAGGCATTTTTGAAACAACCCAAAGTCTTTCTCTGGTAAATAAATAATTATTAGTCAAAAAGATATATGCTTTTGGTGCTTTTAGCTCAGTTTGAAAATGGGTTTTCGTATTTGGGGTTGGTTTATTTCAGTTCAAAGAAAACTGGAAAGGGAATGAGGCCTGGGAAAGGTGGCAATCGTTTCTGGAAAAGCATTGGATTGGGTTTCAAGACTCCAAGAGAAGCCGTTGAAGGTTCCTTCCTTTTTTTTCTTTTTGTTTAATATTAATTTTAGATGATTGTGCTACTGAATGTGTTTGTGGGTGGTTTTTTATTTTGCTTTATGTTTAGTTTTGATTCTTAGCTTTCCAATGAAAGTAATGCATTGCATTTTGCTTTCTTTTGTATTTTTTAGGCCATTTAGGTGTGTTTGTAATCAAAGCAAAGCTTGGTCCAAATTGATTGATGATACTGTTTTGTTCAGTGAATGTATAATTTACATCAAAAGAAATGAGGATGGATTCTATCTGCTTAAGTTATGTTTTACTAGCTGGATTATCTTGCTGTTATGCAAGGGAGTAAGCCATATTGTACATGTTTGAAGTGGTTTTAATTGTAAAAAATAAAGGGAATGTTAAATGATATGTTAGAGTTGAGTAGCAAAGGTCAATCTCAAAATGTTTAGGCTGAATTGGTTTACGATTGAGTAGTTGCTTTAACAGAGTCTGCAAGTATGAGGAGTGTAAGTATCACATTTTTCATTGTCATACCTGGTCTCATAGTTTGATCTAGATAAATAAGATGTTTTTCCATACACTGATTATATCTATAAACAAGGTAATGCTAAACTCATAGGAGTGAGTTATAGTGCTAGCACAAGGTAAGCTATCAGCCATGTGCTTGAAGTAAGGGTTTTCTCAAAGTTCTTTCTAATTGGCCTTTTTTTTAATTTTAAGTCTAACTCTTTTGTTATTTTGTGTTTATCCGTGGTACCAATTAGAAATACTGCCAGCTCTTGGTGTATTTATCTTCTTTGATGTAAAAGAATGATATTTACTGATTTAATGCCTGGAAAATTGTTTCTTCTAACAGGGACTTACATTGATAAGAAATGCCCCTTTGCTGGAACTGTGTCCATCAGGGGACGTATCTTAGCTGGAACTTGCCATAGTGCCAAGATGATGAGGACCATCATTGTTCGCCGGAATTACCTTCACTTTATCAAGAAATACCAAAGGCATGCCTTAATCTTCCTTTTTAAGATTTCTTATTCGATGTTTTTTATTTGTCATATGGAAGAATAATTTGTTTTTGTCTTTTTCTCTTTGTCTTAGATATGAAAAGAGACATTCAAATATCCCAGCACACATATCTCCATGCTTCCGTGTGAAAGAAGGAGATCATGTCATTATTGGGCAATGCAGGTAATTTCAGAGAAGACATCTCCTTTTTTATTTTAAACTCTTCATATCATTTGATTTTACTGTTTGATCTGCAGTTTTAGTCCTCATTCTTTGTTCTTTCTTTTATATTGTTGACAATTGTAGGCCACTGTCAAAGACTGTGAGATTCAATGTGCTGAAGGTGATTCCTGCTGGATCTTCTGGGGGTGGGAAAAAGGCCTTCACTGGGATTTGAGTTTTGACACGGATGTTAGACTGTTAGTAGGTTTGTGGGTGTAAGACAAGTTTTTGAAAGTTTTGAACAGCATCTAAGTGGAGATTATATGGGCCAACAGATGCTTCTTTTCTTTTTGTTCTCTTTGAGATCATTTATTAATGCAGATTATATTGTTCAAGAAACCTTGTATTTTAATTTCTCTTTTTTCTATAGTAGTGGAAATTTTTGATTGATGCTGTGTCTCCCTCTTCCTCTTCCTCAAGTGATTTGACAAATTTTGGTAGGAACTCGTTACAGACGCATATGTACTAGTCTGTCAAATCTCTCTTTTCTCTTGGTTCATGAGGGTATTGGATAGCATCTGCTCCAAGGAGTTACTGGGCTTGGATGAAATAAACCTAGGTCACAAATTGTAAAAG
Source organism: Macaranga tanarius (assembly GCA_949673435.1). NCBI lineage: Eukaryota > Viridiplantae > Streptophyta > Magnoliopsida > Malpighiales > Euphorbiaceae > Macaranga > Macaranga tanarius. Next base: position 840 of record CATIWO010149671.1, on the reverse strand, counting down.
GTCATATAACTCATGCCATGCTGAAGGCTCCGATGACGTGGCACAAGCCACATCATAGATAACAAAGATGTGGCATTAGCAATGAATTTATTTTGTTGGGAGGGATGAATTCCTTCTGTAGCTATTTGCCATGTCCAAGGAACTCAAACCATTACAAGTTTAAAAATAACAGGAACCAAAGCCAAAAAATAACCAACCATAACAAGTATAATAAAAAAAAAGCAACTAAAGCTGAAAATTTTCATGTTGATGACGGCAAAGTTTCAGAAACAGACTGAATTTTAGAAACAGGATACAACTAATCAAACTCAATTGATTTGATAGTTGTTGGAAAGCAATGTAACATCAGCAAAACTTCTGTTTATCTTTTTAAAAGGCCGTCCTGCACCAATTAAGGCCAGTCTCTATGTGGGTTGGTCATCTTTTGGTTCTTATTATGGGTTTGTGTCCTTCCTTAATAATAATCTCTAGTTTAAAAAGATAGTTTTGTTCCTCAAACTTTTGAAGAGCTTGGGCATTACAGACTTAAAGAGTCATTCATAAGTCAGATTCTGTTCTCTTATGCAGGAAAAGAATTTTTATATGGGTGTGAAAATGGGGAAGTTAGAAATGAGTGTTTCTGTTGATTAGAAAGCCTTGAATAGAGACTACAAGATTGCATTACTGAATTTATTATATCAGTTCAATGTTGAGTTTTTATGATTCTTTGAACTGACAGCATGCATCTTGGCCATCTGGAATCTCATTGGTAAATTAAACATTGAATTCTTGTGATAGCCTACTGTGTAATCTTTGAAACTGTGGCTGAGAGTTGGCAAGGATGAGGTTGAGCGTAAGTAT
>CATIWO010149589.1:0-10453 GCA_949673435.1 Macaranga tanarius | reverse complement strand
TTAGTAACTTGGACTTGAATTAAGTTGTATTGAACTTGAGCTGCACTTGATCCAAAGCTTTGGTGTCCTTATAAGCCTTCACTAGCTAAATTCACTAAGCCTTGTAGATGATGGATTAAGGCTTATTGAAACTTCTTAGCTCGAGACCTTGTTATAGGACTTTGAGGCATGCTAATTGAACTAGAAACTTCTTAAGCTTGATCCTTGCCTTCTTGATCATGCTCATCTTCATGATATTAGATCCTTGGAACTTAGTGTGTAGGTTATTCCATAACACTTCTCTTCTCTAAGCATATCAAAAACACAAGTCAAATATTGTACATGCTCATCTAAACTTTTGCTATAAACTAGAATATCGTCAAAGTAGATAATAAATTTTTTTCCTATGAATGCTCTTAAAACATAATTCATCAATCTCATAAAAGTGCTTGATGCATTAGTTAAACCAAAAGGCATTACTAACCACTCATACAAACCATGTTTAGTTTTAAAAGCTATTTTCCATTCATCACCTTCTCTTATTTTAATTTGACGATAACCAGATTTTAAATCAATTTTTAAAAATAAACATGAACCATGCAATTCATCCAACATGTCATCTAGCCTAGAAATAGGATGTCTATACTTCACCATGATTTTATTGATGGCGCGACAATCAACACACATCCTCCAAGTTCCATTTTTCTTAGGCACTAACAAGACGGGCACAGTACATGGACTCATGATTTCATGAACATAACCCTTCTCCATAAGCTCACTCACTTGCTTTTGGATTTCCTTGGTTTCCTCTAGGTTACATCTATATACGGGTCTATTTGGTATGCTTGCTCCAGGTATGAAATCAATTTGGTGCTCAATGCCTCTTTTAGGTGGCAATCCATTTGTAATTTCCTCTGGGAATAAGTCATCAAAAACCTACAAAAGATCAACAACAACACTGGGCAAACCATTGGTTATTTCGTTAGAAATATACAAAATCTCCTTGTACATAAGTACATGCATGTGTTGCTCTAAAAGCATGGCCTCCTTCACATCACTCATTTTTGTTTAAACACTCATTTTTCTTTCATTTGAACCTTCCTTGTTTTCTCTCCCCAAGTGTTTCCCATTTTGGACAAGAGATTTATAATTTTTAGGTTCACTCGTCTTACCTTTTTCTTTGCTCTCAAAGGTTTCCCTTCCCAAAGAATTTCCCAATAAAGAATTCATTTCTTTATATTATTGCTTGATATGCATTTGGTCTTCAAAAATCTATTTTGGAGTTAATGGTCCAAGGTGATACCTTTTTATATCGATAGTCAAAGTATACATATTTTTGAATCCATTATGACTAGACCTTCTATCATATTACCATGGTCTCCCCAATAATATATATCCGACCAACATTGGTAGCACATCACACAACACCTCATCCCTGTATCTACTAATTTGAAAAGAAATTAAAACTTGCTTATTTACCTTGACAACACCACTTTCATTGAGCCATTGCAATTTGTAAGGCCTTGGATTCTTGGTAGTAGGCAACTTCAATTTCTCCACTAGCAAAGTATTTGCTACTTTGGTACAACTTCCATTATCCATAATCATATTGCATAATTTGTTATAAATCAAACAATGAGTATGAAATAAATTTTTCCTTTGTTCCCCATGGTCATTACATTTATTTTGCAAACTCAATGTTTTTTGAACAACAAGATTATCTCCCTTAGCACATTCAATATCACTACAATCTTCTAAAGAAGGCATATCATCATCACTTTCCAGCTCACTCTCTGACTCAATATTAGCATCCCTTAGAATCATAGCTTTATTATTTCGACATTCTCTAGCAATGTGCCCATGACCCAAACACTTAAAACGTTTAATTCCCCTAGTTTGGGCTAGTTGATTCTCACCCTTTCCCTTATTACCCAAGTCTATTTTAGGCTTAGTTTCTTCCACTTTTGACTTAGTAAAAGGTTTATCACCCTTTTCCCCCTAAGAAGTTTTCCAAGAAGAAGAAGAACCCACATTTAGTTTAAATTCTTTAGAATCATACCTCTTTCCTTTAAGTTGTCTTTCCACTTTTATGGTCAAATTCACCATATCTTTAATCTCCATATAATGTTGCAAATCAACAACATAAACAATGTTTTTGTTCAGCCCTCTCAAGAACCTTGCCATCGTAGCTTCACGATCTTCTGCCATATTTGCTCTAATCATGGACTTCTCCATTTTTTTATGATACTCCTCCACACTCATGGATCCTTGAGTTAGAGTTTATAGCCTTTGATGAAGCTCTCTATAGTAGTGGCTTGGAACAAACCTCTTCCTCATGATTTGCTTCATTTCCCTCCAAGACTCCATGGGTCTCTCTCCATATCTATGCATTTCCTTGTAAAATTGATCCCACTAAATAATTGCATAATCACTAAAATCAATAGAGGAAAGTTTTACCTTTTTCTCCTTCGAATAATTATGACATTTGAAGATGAGTTCCACTTTCCTCTCCTATTCAAGATACACATCCGGATCATTTCTTCCTTAGAATGAAGGAATCTTCATTTTGATGCTTCCAAGATTGCGATCAATATCATCATTAGGGCATCCTCTCCTAGCTTGCCTTTTATGATTGATTTGTTGTCCCACTAAGGTAACTTGATCATCATCCAAATCATCCTCTCTTTCATAATCCTCTTGGTCAATTAGTGGACGTCTCCTTTGTCTAAGCTCTCTTTGCAATTGGTTAAGGATGCCATCATGCCTCTCCAACTTTTCATTCACTCCCGCTGTAACACCTGTGATTTAGGAGCACTGTTCATACATAGTAATTTTTATGACATGTGGCATGGAGTTATGAGTTGTATGTATATGGCATGTGCATTTTGGTAGAGAGGGGTATCATGGTAAGAGAAGTATGAACCTAGGTGTCCAAAATAGAAGGTTGTGGATCCTTGGGTAATTATCCTAGTGTATTAAGGGTGTGTAGAGAGGGTTTTGATATTTGTATATATATATATATAATATTATATTAATTTGTTAAGAGATAAATAGGTATTTATTAGTTTGGTGAGTATTTAATATTAGAAGACTTTTGAGGGGGCAATTGGTAAGTTTTGATTGGTGGTTGTTAAAGTGAATATTTAATTGTGTATGTGTGTTTGTGTGAATGAAGAAGGTGTAGAGAGTGTAGAGAAGAAGGAGAGAGTGTTCTTGATTGCTTTGGGAGATTTGATTATTTTCTACTCATCTAACATCAATTTGGGAAGTTTTAGAAGGTCTAGAAGCATTTGGGAGCTTCAATTTGGTAAGTTTTGTATTTAATTTGGTTTAGTAAAGTTAGGTTTTGAATGTTGATTTTCGGATTCTACATGCCCTGTTTATTAGTCATATTATTTTAGCCATATCTGGAGTTTTAGACCTTTGATTTAAGCAAGCTTTAGTGTTTTGGAAACCTCAGAGTGTCCTCTACAATCTTGTATTTTGAGAAAATCCAAATTTTTCTGTTTAGGGTGACTAGTACCCCTTGACATTTTGGTGCTCCTACAACACTCTATTTTTACCCAATTTCACTTAAAAATGCATAATTAATTTCATACACCTATGATTTGAGAAATTCGAATTTTAATTAGAAGTATACATGTATATCTAGCTTCAGTAGTAATTTCATGATTTTTGGACATGTGTAGGACATATTAAGGCACATTGAACCTAGAGTTTGGAATGGCACTTAGTTGCATTTAAGTGCAAGAGTCTTGTTTGCTTTATATATTGATGTATAAATGTTGTGTAGGCATTGATAAGGATAAAGGTGGTGCAAATCCATAGTGGAGCTTCTATTTTGAAGGAGTTGAAGTTTTTTGTAAGTAATTATTAATATGATTATATATATGTTAATTCTCTTAAATATGTGTTATGAATGAATAGGCTTTGAATTGTGATGTAGTATGAAATAAAAATGTAGAATTGTGATTGAATTTGGTGTGAAATGTGATATGAGTATTGAATATGAATTGTGCATGCCTATATGGCATGATTAAATGATGATGAGAATTGGTGAGGAATATGTGAGATAGTCGGACTGAGCCGGGTGGATAGTCCCACTGATTGTGAAATCTAGAACTGAACCGGGTGGATATTTCCAGTAGTGGTCACATGAGAAAAAGTTGAATTATGAAATGGGTAAGCTGAGCTGGGTGTATAGCTACCCAATGAATGAAATATGAGAAAGTGAGGATGTGAGAACTGGGACTGAGCTGGGTGGATAGCCCTAGTATGTGACCACTTGTGAGAAATGCGCATGTGAGGTGGTTCCGGCCGGAAACCAATTTATGTGGTGTTTATAAATGATATATGATTGGTTTCTAAATGGTTTATGAATGGTTTATGTTTGGTATAAGAGTGGATGTTTTGGAAAATGAAATGCTTGCTATATGTATATCACTTAATTAGTTCTTGAGAAGTGATATATATATTGTTATATTAGTAATTGCTTATTGAGTCGTAAGCTCACCCCCTTTGCAACTATTTTTCAGGAAATAGTTAGCTAAAGTTAGGAGCTTGGATAGAGGTTTGTGTGGCAAGGACTTTGGGGAGCTTAAGGTGTGTTTTGGCAATCCATCCTCCATCTTCATCATCATGCACCCTTGCATATCATTTTGGTTGAATTGGTGAACATTTGATTATGTAAAGGTTGTAAATGTGTTGTGTTAAAATTATGTTATGTTATAAAGCATGTAAGCAAGTGTTATTTGTAAAGAGATTGAATATGGGATATATAAATGGTGGTGAAAGATGTATTAAGTTTAAGATGAGCTGTGTATTTGAAAGTGATGTTATAAGCACTAGTTAATGATTGATTTGATGATGTTTGGTATGTTTATGAGGTGTTTTTAGGGTTGTTTTGAGTTATAGTTGAGTATGGAATGGTTTGCTAAGATTGGAAGTGGCCAAATGAGTGTTTTGGCTAGGTCTGGGTTGCTCACGGTCGGGTCACGACCGTAAGGACTCAACCATGAGCAAACCAGGCCATATTGAAAAGTTGATTGGTGCTTCAGGTGGCTGCTCACGGTCTGGTCGCGACCGTGAGGACCCGCCCGTGAGGAGCCCAGCCTGCACATTTTTGTCTTCGTATTTTGACCATAACGTGAGATACACAACTCCAAATGAGGTGTAGTTTAAATCTATGGAAACTTTAAAGAGTGATCTACAACTTTTATGTTTTAAGAATTTCCAAAATCAACTTTTAAAATAGTAAAAAATGGCCGGAAATTTTATTACTCACATTAATTTACAATTTGCCATGCATGACCTTTATGTTTTCAAAACCTCATAACTAATTTTGCACATTTCCAAATTGTGTGATTCCAATTGGAAATGAAATTAGACTCATAAATAAAAAGTTTTAATGGTTTGAAAATGAAGTTTTCAACTTGATTTTTTATATATTGATATAAAGCTTTATACTCTATCAGTTTTAAGCTACATTTGTATAAGTATGTGTTTTGTGGTTGAATTAGATGTTGTTGTGCATTGCATACTCATGTGGTTTGTGTAATGAGTATGAAGGTTCATGGCATGTAGTTGTGTTCTTGAAAGAATTTTATTTTCTTTCTAATTGGAACACGTGTTGGACGAGTTTGAGGCCACGTATTGCGGGTCTCACACCCACCATCATATTAAACATTGTTTCGAATTGTTATTGCATAGCTTGGATCATATGATCATTTGTTAAAGAAGAACTTTTGTCTTTTGACATGATTGTAAACCTGAAAGTTTAACAATAGAAAATAGAAACAAAGAACCTCTTAACACTCCCTTACGTGTTTCACTCAAATCTTGGCTTTTTTTGTTTAATGATCTCACACTCTTGCCTTTTACCACTCTATTTGCCTTTTGATTTATTAGATGAACTAAGATTCTCAATCAAACAAAATTCAAGAATGTAGCAACCAATGATAAGAAAATTAGGTAGGCTAATAAGAAAATTAAAAGGTAGGCTACAAGAATAAAATGTTAACAAATAAGCTAAAACAAATGTAAGACAAAGTAGATTAACAAAGAACACAAAGAGACAAATTTTTTTAATATATATATGCATGAATTTTTTTTTATAGTGCAAACAGGATCTTGAGATGAGAAGATCAAAGATAAACTCAAAAACAAAGATGAATAGAAAGTGAAAGATAAGATGAACACATGATAATGAAAATTAACGATAGTTTTGGATATGCAAACCTTAATCTTAAGCCAATGCTCTAATACCACTTATGATGGGAATTATAGGTTTCATTAATTAACTCCCAATAGCAAGAATACTATAATAAGTTGAATTAGAAGAAAACTAAAAATTACCAATTTAATCCACAAATTCAGATCGTTCAAAGATTAAAGTAAGAAGATAGATGCTACTTAACCCCTTTACCAACAAGGATAAAAATACTAAGATAGACTTTGAATTCCCTCTTATGCCACAAACAAGAATGTTTAATAAATAAAAGAAAGAACAAAGATTTAGATTTTGACACCACAAGCTAGAATAAAGCTTGATAAGTCACAAAGTTCATACAAGAACTTAAAGATAAAATTCCTCACAATAAAACTCAAACAAAGTTATAATTCATATATCAAATTCAATCATGCTTACAAATGAAAGAAGGGACTTGTTTATATAGTACAAGTCCATGCACATACTATTAAAATAGACTCACACTCATAGAATTACATTTGCTCTTAATGACCTTAATAGCCACTACCCATATTCATAGCCATTACTTGGTATTAATTACCCCACTAACTTGTAATTGGTGGCTACATGTAACCCTAATTTATTTGACACGTAAAAAGACTTATTCAGATGATTCTAGGCTGGAAATAGGGTTTAATGCATGTCTAGAACGTGCATGAAGGTGAAATAACTAGCATTAAACCAAAAAACATCAATGAGCTATCAGGGTTGACTGGCGCTCGCCAGAAGGTGGCGCTCGCCAGAAGGTGGCGCTCGCCAGTTATTGCTGGCAGACTAGTGGACTGGCAAGTGCTAATTAGTGGCAGGCGCCAGTGCTTAGTGGCAGACTGTACACATTTTGCTCCTTGCTTACTGATGGTGAAATTCAAGCCTTCCTTCGATTCCATGGTTCCAAGTATATTTCCTTCATGTTTGAATGAGTTAAACATGATTCTTTGAGCCTCCATTGATGCCTTGTTGGGTTAAAAGTCTTGGGCTTTCCAAATGTCTTTAATTAATCCTAATATGGCTTCTTGAAGTTTCTTGGACTTGGACCTTGTAATTGGGCCTTTTTGTACTTCCAATAGATCTTCGATCACTTTAAGCTTTAGGCTTGGGTTCACATCAATACTCCTCAAAACCCTCATCAAATCATCCTTATTTACTCCCATTTGCTGCCCATTGTTGCCTTGCATATTCACCCCTACATGTGCCCTGTTTTCCATACCTCGAGCAAGTGTAGTAATTTGCTCTAATATGGTTTGTTGATTGGCCACCATGTCCCTTCATTGGGCTGCCATATCTAGTTGAAACCTCTCTATTTGCTCATTCATACTCTGTATGCTTTGTTGGACCCTCTTATTCTCATGCATTTATGCCATGGGTATGCCGGGATATGGCATATGATCACTTTCATTAGTCCCACTTGACATTATTGTAATAAAGGTTAGTATTCAAGAAAACAAAATATATGGACCTTACTTCACTCCCTCACGTGTTTATCCTTAATGACTAGGGATGTTCACTCGTGTTTCACACAATTATTAATGATCACATAAGGTCAAAAACTCACACCACTCAGCTTGTTTTCAATAATTCTTATATGAATCAATAACCACAGAATAAGTGTATCATTATACTTGAAATGTACCAAGAATTATGATCTAAAAGTTTAGTTGATGCAAAACGTGAGAAACAAAAAAAATTAACGAAACAACAATGTTTCAAGAAAATTGGGAATCAAAAACACAAGAAAACTTCAAAAGAATGCAAATAAAATAAAAAGAAATAATCTAGATGCAAGAAACTTAAAAATTAAATGAAGAGACAAGAAAGATGTAATTTAGCTTGAAATAAGTAATGAAGTGAACAGTAGCAAAACAAGTGTTTAATGATGCAAGAACAAATGAAAACTTCAAATTGATGAAAGAAACAAGGAAGGAACAAAATAGGAAATAAGAATCATAAGGAAAATTGATCAAGAAGGAAGGTTACCTCTATGTGCTTCAATGGAGTCAATTCAGCCAAGACTTGAAAAATTCACAAAGAAGAGAGAAGTTGAAAGGAGAAAAATGAATTTAATGCTGAAAGAATTCAAATAAGATGGTATATATAGGGCTCAAGTCAATGGAAAGTCAATTCCTTTGAAAAACTTCCTAAATCAGCTTAATCCTTTTTATGTAAGATTGTTGAATTCTTCCTAATTTCACAATAGGAATATCTTGGGAACCCTAATAGGTCAAACAATCACACCAAACAAGAATAAAAATATCCCCAAATAGTTTCCCAATCAATTCAAGAAACAACCTAATAATAAAATTGTTCCTATTTTCGAATTTCTCAAATTTCCTGTTTTTGCTTTTCTTTTTCGTTTCTTTTCTTTTCGTTTTCTTTTCATTTTTTTTATACTAATCCAAATTCAAGGAAGAATAAAAATTGAACACAATGTAAACTCAAGAATCGAATCAAGAACACTCAATAACTGAAATAATAATTCAAAAAAAAATAAATAACTCAAAGAAAAGAGATAATTAACCTGATTTAAGGGCCAAAGCTTTGATACCAAATGTTAAGAACCTCTAAGGAATAGAACCACGAACCCTAATAATTATGAACCCGTGAATTACTATCTTGAAAACCCAAGAACAAATTGATTCAAACCGAGGATCGCTTAGATCAGATTAGAAGATAGATAGATTGATCAAAAAATTAGAACCTAAAGAAAACTAAGTTCTTTAAAACCCAACCCTTAACATACCACAAGGATAGATCAATTCCTAAACAAGTGGTTTATGTATTCAACAAGAATCCAAGCAAATATGCAAAAGAAACAACTTCGTTGTTATTCAATTCAAATGTCATTCAATTGTGTTTTAAAACATATCAAAAGGTTGGTATTTGTAAAATACCATCACAAAACCTTAATACAAATTAGGAAACAAAAGTTAAAATTCATCAAAGGCTAATTCAGGGCACTGGTACTTGCCAGTGCTCACTCATAGACTAGTCCACTAGCGCTCGCCAGTAGTGACTGGCAGACTGGCCACTTCTTGCATGCATGAAATTGATGCCCATTGATGCTCGGTATTGATGCCTTCATGCATTTGGACTTGTAAAATATTGAACAAGGTCCAAACCCCTTCAGTTGCCTTCTCATTTGTACCAACCCTAGCATGCATTCCTTGATTAGTAGCCCATTCTTGCACATAACCAATTAAGGCCTCTTGAAGCTTCTTTGACCTTGACCTTATGATTGGTCCTTATGGCAAACTCAATGGATCCTTAGCTTTAACTTTAATTATGTTGTCCTCTCTATCAAGCCTATCACTATCTTGAAGCTTGGTCATGTTCATATCAGTTTTTTTCTGGGTTTATCTTTACCTGTAATGGAGGTGCAATGAGCTGGAAGAGTTCCAAGCAAAGTATCACTACTGATTTCACTACAGAGGTCGAGTACATAGCCGTATCAAATGCTGCTAAGGAAGCTATTTGGATTCAGAAGTTCATCTCCGAACTAGCTATTGTTCCTTTCTTTGAGTCGGCAGTCCCTCTCTTCTACGACAACAATGGAGCCATTGCTTTGGCAAAGGAACCGAGGTCTCACTCGAAATCCAAACACATAGAAAGGCGCTTTCATATTATCAGGGAACTTATTGGAAGGGTAATGTGCTCGTGTAGAAGGTAGTTTCAATAGACAATATGGCTAATCCACTGACTAAAGCGCAGTTAGACCACCATCTTGAGAAGATGAGTTTTAGATATCGTAGCAAATGATGCTAGTGCAAGTGGGAGATTATTAGTGTAGATGTGCCTTAGGGCCATTCTTGTATGTAGACAATGTACTTTATCCCTATGGTAATAAAATATTCATTTAAATTAAGTGTTAAGTTTATTTGAATATTTACCCTTAGTATTATATTGAATGAGTTTATTATCAAGAGTTGATAATATGAGTGACAAACTCATTTGGTATATATGCTATAATGTTCATAGTTGTTAGATTAATATATGGGTAGTATTAATCCCTAGACTATCACCTCTGTCTATTTTCCTTGATCAGTATATGATATTGATAGTGGGAGGTAGTGAGTCTCATGCTACTTGATATGAGATATCGAAATAGACATGTGGATACTCATGTGATGGGTGGATCGAACATGTGACGTAAGATTTGTGATTGCATGGATATTCACTTAAGTCAACAATCACAATCTTGGACATAATGGTGCATATGGTCCTTCGACCTGA
>CATIWO010149527.1:0-12867 GCA_949673435.1 Macaranga tanarius | reverse complement strand
TACAATGATTTTTCACTAAAAACCACTTATTTGTCCAAACCAAGTTAAGAGATTTGGATTAGAGCAATAATGACCTGTCTGTGCTTGCACCTAGTTTGCAAAGGAACGAATTCTTAAAATAGATTTATCTATTCAGTATATCTCTTGGAATAATTATGATCTGTCACTAGAAACCACCACTTTCAATTTTTAAACTAGAAAATGAAATTATTGTTATAGCTCAAGAGTCAAGACTAATTTTATCTAAAACTATTTAATTAATAAATTTAAAAATTAAATAAGATATATGAAAAGCCAACTCCTCATAAAGAGTGCGTGAAGCGAAAAGAAAAAAAAAATTAATTAACAAAAAAAAAATATAAGTCGTTTTTTATAGACCATAATTAATAACTTTTATAACACTATATGCTAAAAATAATTAATTGGCTTGATTTGAATTAGTGGAACTCTTGTGACTATTGGACACTAAAAATAATTATCAAAAAAAATATTATTTATCATGAATGAAAATATTTTTCAAAACAATCATAAAAATAGAATATATTTTTTTTACATATCACAAAACAATAAAGAAAAAAAAAACCAATATATTATACCATTCAAGATTCATGAAAAGTTTAAAACTCATTGTTAGATAATATACACCCATAACTTAATTAGTTTAAATTTTGAATTTGAATTGGGTGTAATAGACTCCTAATAGAAGTCTATTTTCTACTCTTTTGTAGAGTATGAGTTTTATGTTTGATGTACGTAACATAACCCAATAACTCATGTAGAACATAAAAAACTCTCTGTGCACAAAGATACTCTGCATATTTTTCCCTCTCTCTCTACACAAAAAATACTGTGTGTATTTTCTCCCATTATTAATCATCCCATTGACATTTAGATTGTGAAGACATAGTCTTTACTCTAGTAGTCAAGGCTCCGATCAATATATTTACCATGGTTTCTGCTGCCAAAAAAAATGGTCAGTAATCTATATCTCTTTTTGATTTATTATTCCTCTCTCTTTTTCTTTCATTGGTATCAGAGCATGTCTTCTTGATTTAGTATCATTGGCATGATATTGTTGTATATTAAATTGAAAAATATGATTTTTGTCTTTTGTTTAATTCACTGCAGTTTATGAAAATCTGTGTTATTTTGTCCTGTAGTGTATATACATGTTTTAATTTTTGATTTAATGTGCAAAATTGATATCACTATTAGGGAAGGGGTATTTGTAAGTTTTGACCTTACCAATAAGACGAGGACATCCGAAAATCCCTCACCAGAAAAAGTACTGATGGTTGAATCCTCCAAGAAGGCGGCGCGTGACCTGCACGCGCCACCGTCGGCGAGTAAATCTACGGCTCCACTCACACGTAAATGGGACACGTAGCCTGAGCTGATTGGGTTGCTCGAGCCACGCGGTCCAATAGGCTTCTGCCACATGGGCAGAAGCCGATGAGTCAGCATCACGTGGCAGATGATGTGTCTGCCATGTCAGCCAAAATGACCAATCAGGGAGTGACACGTGGCAGACACGTCAACATGCTGGTGACATGTGGCGATGACGTTGCCGCCACGTCAACACTTAGGACCAATAGCATGTCGACATGTGGCGCGACATGGACCAATCACATTGTGACATGCAGCATCAATAAAATAAAATAAAATAAAAGATTTTTTTTCCCCAAGGGTGGGAGCACATGACACGCGTAAATGACGCGTCTGGAGGCGCATGACGCTTGTACATAACTTCATTTTGATCCTTTGCTTTTTCCAGTATGCATATTTTAATTTTCCAGATTTTTTAATATAATTATTGTAAATATTTGAGCGTGCAGAAAATGATTTTTAATTTTACCTTATTGTGAAAAATATTTAATAAGTTAAATATTGTTTAAAAATTATATTCTGTCTTTAATAAAATAATTTATGAAAATCAGAATTTTAAAAATGCATTTTTGGAATTTTATTTTTTAATGTCTTCATGCATAATGATATTAATTGAAAATAAGTTTTCAATTATCATTAGATTATTACTTTGTGTGATAACCTAAATTTTTTTTTTCTATATTGTGTATAGAAAATGAGTCATTATGCCAGTACCCACAGTCATTAGAACTGAATTTCATCTGAAAAGGGTATGTCATCTTAGAAAAGAGATTCGTAAGATGAGGATGGAGACTATGAGGCGTTATGATGATATTGACGTATTAATTGAGCATATTGTATGTGTTGTTGGGTACAAACTCTGCAAGTATACAGAATCGACAAGTGGTAATAAAATATCGTTCCCACAGAGATTGCAATCTAGCCACCTATAAATTTCTCTCTAATTGTTTAAAGCTCACAATTTCAATAGATCAATTAACAAATGTCTAATAAAACTTTAATGAAAATGTAAAAAACTAATTTTTAAATTAATGAACCAAATGAGAAACAATCATTAGGAAATTAAGTCACCTCACGTTCACTAGCCAATTTCCCTTCCCTTCTTCAATTAATCATGCAAATTCCAAGTTATCTTATGTTATAATTACCTTTCTCAAAGCTAATTAACTTACTATGCAACCTTTAATCAAGATCATGCAACCCAATTCTCATTACAATTACAAACCCTAATTAATCAAATCACAAAGTTTAATTACAACCCCTATGGAATTAAGTCAACCCAATCTATCTCTTGTACTGAATCAACTTAATTTATGTTTATAGCTCTATTGAAACTATCATCTCTCAATGTATAATCTCAATTCATAACATGTTAATGGTGATCAATCAATAACAAGCATTGATCTCAATAAACACAATTCTGCATGAATAAAGAATTTATTAGAAATGGAAAATTAACTAGTTCATGTTCGGATCATTAATCCCTAATGAATAAAAATCAAGCCTAACATATTGAAACTAAACTTCATAAACAAGTAAAAGAATTCCATACAAGAATTATGAAGAAGAAAAGAAATTCAATCTCTTGTAATCTCCAATCTTCAATCTCGATCTTTGATAATGCCGTCAAGAGCTCTATTTTTCTGTCAAAAAGTCCCCTAATATGTGTTCTTATCACCCTGTTATAGTTTAGTTCCCACTCCCCTCAAATAAGGATTCGAAGAAGTTAATTTAATTCTGATTCGTCCGCACACACGGCCATGTTGAATTCAACACGTCCATGTCTCGATCACTTTAAACATCCGGGCACTCATATGGCTATATCTCGAGTCATGTCTGAAGTAGGCAAATATGGAAAAGAATTACACGGCCTGACACATGGGTGTGTCCCGACTCGTGTTCAAGATATCAAAATCCTCCAAAGATATACACAGATATACACACGCCCGTGTACTTGCCTATGTTGACAATTATCTTCAAAATCAACTTCTAAGCCTCCGATTTTTCACTAAATCCACATCAGACCTTGATTAAAGACCTACAAAAGTAAATTAAATATAAAAAACCTATCTAAATATAAATTAACACATATTACCCAAAATTAACACAAACTAACTGCTTAAAACATAACAAAATATACACTAATCAAATTTCCCCGCACTTAAGTATTTACTTGTCCTCAAGCAAAATTAATCACTTAACAATCTATCATCAAGATGAACAAAACTCAAATACCACTTTCACTTGCACATTTAACACATTCTCCATTTAATATAAACCTTATGACCCAAAAGCCTAAATGATAACCTAAGAATCAAAGGACATTATAAATTACCAAGTGAAGAGCCATCCCCTTAATCATAACCAAAAAGTTCATAAATTAACATCCAAAATAAAGTAAACCCTTAATTTATTCAATTAGTTTTCATGAGTGCATTTTATGCTCCATCTCATACACATTTTCTTTTTTTTTAAAGCAAATTGAGTGCATTTTATGCTCCATCTCACCATATTATCTTTCTCAAATCTTTTTTTTTCACATAAATTAATCAAGTGCGTGTAATGCTCCATCTAACTCAAACTTAATTAAATATACATAACATAATTTACAATTCTAAACATTGATTTATGAGTCTCAATCATAACTAAGGGGTTTAGCATTAAATCCATTAAAGATTAAAAATCCCTTAATCCTCAAATTATCATCTAAGTTTAAAAATCACAAGCTAAACATTAATTGGAGAATATATCAATTGTATAAAGAAACCAAATTATTTGAATTAAGATCATCAAAGTAATAAACACAATTAAATACTTAAGCATGCTAACTAAATAATAAAATAAAATTCTCAAATTATTTCCCCCCACACTTAACCGAAACATTGTCCTCAATGTGCAAAAAGAAAAGAACAGAGGTGGAAAAGAACCATTACTCCCCTGAATGTAATTGTTTGATTGATTCGGCGAATGGAAGGAAAGAATAATCGCAGAAACTAAAACTGACACAAAACAAAAATAAAAAAAAACAAACGAAATTAAAAGTAAACAAAATAAAAACATAACATATAGCCATAAATAAATAATCCAAATAAAACACAAAAACAAAATCCAAATATAAAAGCAAAACAAAAGATCAGTCATCAAGATCATCAGTATCAACATCATCAGCATCATCCACCTTGTCATCCTCCTCTACCGTAGTAGCAGCATCCAAATCTGCATCATCAATCGGTGCATCATGCTCCATGGACTCGGATGTAGTAGGATAGAACACTGTAGGAGCTAGAGACATAGGCGGGACCTATAAACCTCTATCAGTCATCATAACAGTAAGAACCTACTGCTGCCACTCCATCTAAGAGTGAATATGGCGAAGCATAATCTCATAGTGCTACTGAGTCGCCTCAATCTGTGCCCAAAGGTCAGCAGGTACATGGACAGGAGGAATAGGAGCATCAGGAACAGCGGGGCCCTCAGCTACATCCGGTACCGTATTAACAAGCGGTGCACCATCTAACAACACATATGCATCACCGCGCTTCTCCACAAGGCGCATGGAATGGAAAGTGTCCATATCCAAAAAAAACCATATAGAAAATCCTAGTCAAATCTGTCAAGTCATTAAACACACCTAGGTTCTTTGCTAACCTAGTGACATAGCTCCCAATACAAAGCACACCCCTCGACTTATTTGACATAGTGTCAAAGTAAGTCGTAAATCCATAAGCGAGGTTGCACGTATCCATTGCCCACAAAGATGATAAATAAAAAATATCCCGTACCGTAACTACCTTTGTGCTCTCACGGCGACCACTAATTGTGTGAGCAATAAGCCTATGTAATACTTGCAACATAGGTAAAACAAGACAGGTGCTCTTGAACTTAGTGGGCTTATAACGATCCCTAAACTCGACTCGAGCTTGTGAATGCCAAAAGGCACGTGCACAACAAGTAGAACCTCTCAACAAAGATCTCTAACACTATGCCGTCTCATTGCCCAATGTGACCCCAAACTCTGAAATCGACATTGAAAACTCCTTACCCCCCATCCTAAACTTAATGACTTCTGATTTATCATAATAATATCCTTTTTTGTTCATTAAAAAAGATGCAAGAAATTCCATAAGCAATTCAGAATAACATGGGTCTCTAATCTCCATTAAGTTCTTCCAACCCTCAGTGTTCAATCGTATATGAATGTCAGGCCACAAACCTAATTTTTCTAAATCAGATTGACTTAGAAATCTATTTGGCTCTATAGGAAGTGATTGTAGAGTTTGTACCTTAACTTGAGTTCGTTTATTGGTGAACCGAAGGATAGGATGAAGAGAACTGGTGCTGGTAGACGATGAGGCGACCTGAAGTGGTGAGTCTGCTCGAGGAACATGCAGAGGGCACGAAGAAGAAGGGCGATCGCTTTGAGCGCGAGTTTTGGTACGCTTGGAAGGTGGAGTAGACATGATTCAGTCTTTTTGGGAAAAAATCATAAGAAATTGCTGAAAAACAGTCGGAATTTAAGTCGGAATGGGATTTTCGACATTTGGGTTGAAAGGAAAAGAAGAGAAAATGAACGGGCGTGAAGAAATAATTTTAAAATTCCTAACTATTCACTTATAAAATCTAACGATATACGGGCGTGTTTCGTAGAAATTGGGGATTTTTCAAAAAGACACGGCTAGAGACACGGGCATTTCAATACCTGTGTATATCTCGGCCAAAAATAATAGGAAAACACATGGTCTATAACACATGCGTGTTTCCTCCCGTGTATCTCTTGGCCAAAAATACATAAGAAACACACGGTTAGACACATGGGTGTGTATCTGGCCGTGTATATCATTGGCTAAAAATGCATATCTGAACACGGGTAAAGACAAGGGCGTGTCTGTACTGGTGTTTCCACTTCTTGCATATTTTTCTTGATTTTCTCGACCCTCTTTCCTTCTATTCCTTTGTGGTCCTAAAACAAAAAAAAACATAAAAATAAAAGTAACTATCCTAGAGAAACTAACTAATTAAATGAAAAACGCATTGCAAATTAAAATAAAATTGGGTTACCTCCCAATAAGCGCTAATTTAAGGTACTTAACTTTACCTTAAACCAATAAAATTAACTGGGATGAGAATTGGCATCAAAGGAAATGAATTCCTTGTCCTTTACCCACAAACCTCCATAATAGGGTTTACAGCATTGCCCATTTACTTTGAAATGCTCTCTTCTATCATTCTCGAGCTCAATAGTACTATGATGGAATGTCTGAACAATTTTAAATGGTCCACTCCATCTAGATTTTAATTTTCTTGGAAATAAATGAAGGCGTGAGTTAAATAATAACACTAAATCACCTACCTTGAAATCCTTTTTCATAATATGTGCATCATGCCACTTCTTTGTCTTTTCCTTGAAGAGTTTGGCATTTTCAAAAGCTTGGAGGTGAATTTCATCTAATTCATTAAATTGCAACAGCCTCCTTTCTCCCACGAACTTCATATTGAAATTCAGTATCTTAATAGCCCAATATGCTTAATGCTCTAGCTCAACAGGTAGATGACACACCTTCCCAAACACCAACCTAAATGGTGACATGCCAATTGGTGTTTTAAATACTGTATGATAAGCCCATAATGTGTCATCCAACTTTGTAGCCCAATCCTTCCTTGAACTACTAACCGGTTTCTCTAGAATCTTCTTAAGCTCACGGTTCGTTACCTCCACTTATCCATAAAAAACTCTGCAAGTATACAGAATCGACAAGTAGTACAAAAGATATCGTTCCCACAGAGATTTTAATCTATCCACCTATTAATTTATTTCTAATTGTTCAAAGCGTCCAATTATAATTATCAATTTAATTATAATTAATTAAAACTAATTAAACTATAAATCTAAATTTTGTAATTAATTTAACCAAATATAAAACAACCATTAGGAAATTAATTCACCTTACACTCGTTAATCAATTCTCTTCTCTTAATTTCAATTTATTCATGCAAATCTTGAGTTATCTTAAATGATAATCACCTCTCTCAAGGTTGACTATACTACCATGCATTTCTTTAACTAAGATTAAACAATTCAATTCTCATTGCAATTGAAACCCTAATTACTTTAATAACAAGGTTTAACCTCCACTCTTAAAGATAATAATCAATTCAATCTATCTTTAGTAAGAAATCAATTATGTTTATATTTATAGTTCCACTAAAATAATCATCTCTCAATGTATCATCTTAATTAAAATCATGTCAATGCTGGCCAAACACAAACAAGCATTAATATCAATAAACATAAATTTGCATAAACAAAAGATTTATAAAAGAAGAAAAATTTTGATTAACTCATGTTCATATCCTTAATTCCCTAATGAATAAAACCTAGCCTAACATAGCAAAATTAAACTCTAAAAAGAAATAAAAGAAATCCATCACCAATTACAAGAAATTAGAATGATAAATAAGAATTTAATCTCTCAATTTTCCAAATCTTCAATCTTCAATCTTGCTCTTTGATAATGCCCAGTTAAAATTAGGTTTTTTTTTAATTTTTTTTCCCTCCTTATTTTCGTCCTAAAACAATCCTTTTATAATCCCCCAACACTTCTCTTCAGATTAGGATTAAAAGAAGTCAACTTTATCATGTCTCTTCTGCATACACGGCCATGTCTTCTAGATACACATCCGTGTCTCACATGTATAAAATTAACTGTGCAACACACAGACAGATACACGGGCGTGTCCCGACCCATGTTCAACATACTCAAATCCTCCAGCAGAGTACACGGGCGGCTACATGGCCGTGTGGTAAGCCGTGTTGATCTTTTCTTCTATTTTTGACTTAATTTGCTCATAATCTTCAATTTATCCACATCCAACCTTGATCCATGACCTAAAAACATAAAGTAAACGTAAATAACCTATCTAAATACAAAATAACATAACAAAATATACACTAATCAATCCACTTGTTTGAGGATGATAGGGTGTAGCAAATTTATGACGCACACCATATTTCCTCAATAAAGACTCAAATTAATGGTTATAAAAATGCGAACCCCTATCACTAATAATAGCACATGGTACACCAAATCTCGTGAACATTTTCTTAAGGAACTTGAGCACTACCTTTCCATCATTTGTGGGTGTTGCCAAAGCTTCCGCCCATTCAGACATATAATCTATGCCCACAAGTATGTATTGGTTCCCAAAAGAAGATGAAAAGGATCCCATGAAATCTATCCCCCACACATCAAAGATTTTTACCTCTAGAATCGAAGTGAGAGATAGTTCTTGTCGTTTAGAAATATTTCCAGCATGTTGGCAACAATCGCAATGTAGAATAAATTCCCTCACATCTTTAAATAGTGTTGGCTAAAAGAAACCACTCTCCAACACCTTATCACCTGTTTTGGATGCTTCATAATGCCCCCCATAACTCAAATTATGACAATATATTAAAACCTCAAGTACCTCTGTATCTGGAATGCACTTCTTAATCACACCATCTCCACAGATTTTGTAGAGATAAGGGTCCTCCCATAGGTGTTGCCTTACCTCATACATGAGCCTCTTCCTTTATTGGTGTGAAATTCCCTCCGGTAGCACCCCTCCAACCAGGTAATTGGCAATGTCAGCATACCACGGGACGACTATGTGTTGTAGTGCCAAAAGGAACTCATCTGGGAAACTATCTTCAATTGGTAATAGTGCACTCTCCTCTTTCTTTTCTAGACCTAACAAATGGTCTGCCACTAAGTTCTCCGAGCCTTTCTTATCCTTAATCTCAAGGTTAAATTCTTGCAACAATAAAACCCATCTCATTATTCTCGATTTGGCATCCTTTTTAGCAAGTAAATATTAAAGGGCTAAATGGTCAGTGTAGATGCTAATTTTTGAACCCAAGAGGTAGTAACAAAATTTATCTACAGTAAAAACCATCGCCAACATCTCCTTTTCTGTGGTAGTGTAATTAAGTTAGGCCTCAGTCAATGTGCGACTGGCATAGTAGATCACGTGTAGACAGTTGTCCTTCCTTTACCCCAAGATAGCTCCAATAGCATAATCACTGGCATCACACATTATTTCGAAAGGTAAGGACCAATCCGGTGGTGTAATAATGGGTGCCGATACTAATGTCTTTTTTAAACTGTCAAAAGCACTTAAACACATATCATCAAAGACAAATGGTACATCCTTAATCAACAAATTAGTCAAAGGTTTGGCAATTAATGAAAAATCCTTAATGAAATGTTGGTAAAAACTAGCATGCCCTAAAAAACCTCTAATTCCCTTAAGTGATGTAGGTGGTGGCAACTTCTCAATGATTTCTGTTTTGGCTCGATCCACTTCAATTCCCTTGCTATAAATTTTATGACCTAAGATAATCCCTTCTTCTACCATAAAATGGCATTTCTCCCAATTGAGTACAAGGTGAGTCTCTTCACATCACTTTAAAACCCTGTCAAGGTCAGCTAAACACAAATCTAAAGAACCACCAAAAATAGAAAAAATCATCCATAAATACCTCCATTATGTTTTCAATTAAGTCAGAAAATATTACCATCATACAACGTTGAAAAGTAACGGGTGCATTACACAACCCAAAAGGCATGCGTCTATATGCAAATGTATTATAAGGACATATAAATGTGGTCTTCTCTTGGTTCACGAGATAGATGAAGATTTGATTATAGCCTGAGTACCCATCAAGAAAATAATAATAAGCATGATCCATTATTCTCTCTAACATTTGATCAGTAAAGGGAAGGGGAAAATGGTTCTTCCTAGTGGCATTATTTAACTTCCTATAATCAACACACACTCTCCAACCATCCACCACTCTTTTTGAAATTAACTTTCATTCCTCATTTTCTACCACAGTCATTTCACTCTTCTTTGGTACACATTGCACCGGACTCACTCACTCACTATAGGAAATAGGATATATAATTCCTGCATCTAATAATTTTACTATCTCCTTCTTTACTACCTCTTTCATATTTGGGTTAAGTCTCCTTGGCCTCTCAGCTATGGGTTATGCCCATCCTCCATGTGTATCCTATGCATGATAATAGAGGGACTAATTCCCTTAATGTCCAAAATTTGCCACCCTAAGGATTTAACTCGCCCCCTCACCACCTCACACACCCTCATCTCTTGTTCAATACTCAGTTTATTATATATTATGATGGGTAGTATGTTGTTTTCACCTAAAAATGCATATCTTAAGTGACTAGGTAATGGTTTGAGTTCTAACTTAGGGGGTTTTTCAATGGATGGAGGTGTAGGGTTATCACTCTTAACTAAAAGTTCAGGTTTGGTGAATGTGGTCTCAACCTCATCCCTAGTGTCAATAACATTCCTCTCTTCATCATCACTAGCATAGAGTGAAAAATTTTCCTACACAACATAATCATCAACTGACACTATTTTCATGCATGCTTCATCATCTAAGGGATATTTCATGAGTTTAGACATGACAAATTTAACACTCTCATCCCCTACCCTTAGTGTAAGCTTACCCTCAGCACATCAATCAAAGATCTACCAGTATATAGGAATGGTCTACCTAAAATTAATGGACAATTCTTATCTTCCTCAAAATCTAAAATAACAAAATCAACAGGAAAGATAAACCTGTCCACTTTGACGAACACATCCTTAACCACTCCATATGGCCTTTTGATTGAATGATCTGCCAATTGCAATGTCATGTTAGTTGCTTTGACGTCTCCTAGTCCAAGTTTCCTGAAAATAGACAAAGGCATTAAATTAATACTAGCACCTAAGTCACATAAACAATGTGGAAACTCATTAGTCCCAACAATGCATAGAATTGTAAAACTCCTTAGATCCTTAAGTTTGATAGGCAATTTCTTTGAAATAAATGAGCTACATGTCTTTTCCAATGGTACTGTCTCATGATTATCCCATGTATGCTTGTTTGTGACGATCTCTTTGAAAAATTTAGCATACTTGGGCATTTGCACTAATGCCTTCGCCAATGGAATGTTGAGTTGTAGCTTCTTGAAAATCTCCAAAATTTTATTGAATTGCTCACCATCCTTTTATTTTCTTAACCTTTGGGGAAAAGGGATCTTAGGTACAAGTGGTGTAGATGAACTTTGCACCTTTGCTTCCTTTGTCGCTACAGCCTTTTCCTTGGTTGAATCATCTTCTTTTATGGTAGGATCCTCTTCTTATAAAGCCTTTGAGGTTAACGCCTCCTCTGGCACCTTATCCTTTGATTTCAGCTCTTGCCACTTCGTAAAGTAATTGCCTTCACATCCCTTGGATTTGTCTCAATATTGCTCGGAAGGTTTCGAAGCCCTCTAGATGCTACAGTATTAGCAAGCTATCCCATTTGAACCTCAATGTTGTGAATCAAAGAGGAATGATTCTTAGTAATTTAATCAAATTTATCCTGCATCCTCTTTTGACTCTCATCTTGGCTCGTCAATTTGGTAGAAATAGCATCCAAGAATTTGTCTAATTTGTTCTCAACTGATGCTAATCTATCCGATTGTTGGTGTTAAAATCCTGGAGGTACTTGATTTTTTGCCATATTATTGTTGGTGGGGAAGTTAGGCACAACCACATTGTTATTATTGCTCCAAGAGAAATTTGGGTAGTTTCGCCACCCCGGATTATAAGTATTGGAGTAGGGGTTATTGCCTTGCCTTTCTTGAAATTTATTCCCCATATAATTAGCTTGCTCTACATAGTTTTCTCCAAAATTTCCTGCATTACATGAAACAAACTCATCATTTCCATTAGCCATCATATTACATTGCTCACCTTGAAATTGTTGAGGAGTTGAGTTAGTTTTGTGTGTAAGGTTGCCTAATTGCTTGGAAAGTACAGAGATTTGAGCTTGAAGGGCTATCACACCATCCACTTCTATCTTGCCCGCAACCTTTGGTGCAATTGCGCATTTCGCTGGCCATAAATAACTATCCATTGCCATAGTCTCTAGGATGGATATTGCCTCAGTTACCATCTTCCTCATTAATGAATACCCAGCCTTAGAATCAATGGAATCACGAGTAACTGGTGTAACTCCATTGTAGAAAGTTTGAATAAGCACATCCTTGGGAAATCCATGATGTGGACAGATTCTCTACAAATTAATAAACCTCTCTCATGCTTCACTCATCGACTCATGTTCAAATTGCTAAAATGAGGTGATTTCCTTAACAACCTTGGCCATCTTCGAAGGTGGAAAATATTTAGCAAGGAAAGCCTTTGCTAAGTCATCTGATGTGTACTAATCCGCAAGCGTACAGAATCGTATCAAGTAGTAAATAAAGATATCGTCCCACAGAGATTTGGTATTAATTACTGTAATACTCACAATGTTTGATTGTTTAGACAATGAAATAGAGTTTGTAATTTTAAGAAAATAAAACTAAATTAAGAAGAATAAAAACACAAATTCAATTCAAATTCTAAAGGCTAGGATTCTTTTTTCAATTGACCATTTCA
>CATIWO010149451.1:0-22826 GCA_949673435.1 Macaranga tanarius | reverse complement strand
TCTTTATTTTTAAAACTTTATACTAATAATTAATATTTTAAATTAAAAATATGTTTATATTTAAAATTTAAAATTTAATTTAGTTTTAATAATTGAAATAAATTACTTGACTAAATAATAAAAAAAACTCTTTTATAGTATTTTTTTAAAAAAAATTCTGCCATAACTTTATTTTGTATATTTCTTTTTTCATTTTATATGTATCGCTGCTGGAAGAAAATATATTACACCATATAA
The DNA here is from genome assembly GCA_949673435.1 of Macaranga tanarius. Taxonomy (NCBI): domain Eukaryota; kingdom Viridiplantae; phylum Streptophyta; class Magnoliopsida; order Malpighiales; family Euphorbiaceae; genus Macaranga; species Macaranga tanarius. The sequence goes on along the minus strand of CATIWO010149451.1, from coordinate 22,589 downwards.
TCGGTCATTATTATCAAAATAGAATTTACTTTGTAGACAAAAATAACGGTAGAAATCACATTTACATTTTTTTAGTGTATTGTTACTCATATTATTATTATTATAATAATAATAATAATAATAATAATAATAATAATAAACTCTTTCAAAAAATTTTATATTTTTGGAGATAAATATATCAAATATTTTTAATTTTGAAAATAAATATATAGTTGCTGCATTTTTTTTAAGCAGCAGAAGAGAAGTGGAAGAAAGAGGAGAGATGACTGCTAATAATTACGAAATCACTGCTCCTCTCAGTAAGTATCTTAAAACTTTCTCTCCTTTTCTGTTCTTTTCCTTCTTTAATAAAAATTTTCCCTCACTTTCCGCTCATCCAAACACTAATTAAACAGTTAAGAAGATCAGCCAAACCTCCATTTCTACTAGTACCTATGCCTCCACAACAAACGATGACAAAACAAACGACGATAACAACAGTATCAATTCTCCGATCGAGCAAGTGGCTCTCACCGTCCCAATCGCTGACGATCCTACCCTCCCGACCGTCACCTTCCGCACGTGGACTTTGGGAGCTCTTGCCTGCATCCTCCTCTCCTTCCTCAACCAATTCTTCTGGTACCGCAAAGAGCCTCTCACCATCACCTCCATCTCCGCACAAATTGCGGTGGTTCCCCTCGGCCATCTCATGGCCTCCGTGATCACTACTAAAACTTTCTTCAGAGGATCAAAGTTGGAGTTTACGCTCAATCCGGGACCGTTTAATGTTAAGGAGCACGTGTTGATCACCATTTTTGCTAACTCTGGAGCTGCTAGCGTCTACGCCATTCACATCGTTAGCTCCGTCAAGATTTTCTACAAAAAGGAGTTGACGTTTTTTGTGGCGTTGCTCGTCGTTTTAACGTCGCAGGTGTTAGGTTTCGGTTGGGCTGGTGTTTTCCGTCGCTATTTGGTGGAACCTGCTGCTATGTGGTGGCCGCAGAATCTGGTTCAGGTTTCTCTTTTCAGGTAACCGTTGGATTAAGTTTTTATCTCTTATTTTCAATGAAAATGAGCCGTTGATATGCTTCGACTGTTATGGGCCATGGCATTCTCTGTTGCTTTAGTCATTGCTGATGACTAAATTAGGAAGTCTGAAAAGGAATTTGCTTTTATAATAAAAATTATTTTGTCCTCTGCACATAATTTAAGATTCTTTGGATTTTGTCAAAGATTCTACTAATACATATTTCTTAGGTCGATAATGATTTAATATTTTTCTTCAAAAAATTATTTAATATTTCATCAACAATAATAGGTAGGGTGTTCGTCGGTGGGTTCGGTCGGTTTTGGACTATTTTTTTAACCGAACTGAAATAACCAAATTTTAAGAATATAAAACCGAACTGACCGAATTGCACTGTAGAACTGAACCTATTTCGAATCGAAATTTTTGGTTCGGTTTTTAGTCGGTTTTAACTATTCAAATTTATAAATTAGGCCAAAATTCCTTTTTTTCAACTTGTTTTATATTTTTTCAACTTGTTTATATAAAATTAAACCGAACCTATTTCGAACCGAAATTTTTGGTTCGGTTTTTGGTCGGTTTGGTTTTATGGGTTTTAACTATTCAAATTTATAAATTAGGCCAAAATCCATTTTTTTCAACTTATTTCTTATTTTTTCAACTTGTTTATATAGAACTAATATTAAACATAAACCGACTGAACCAACCTATTTATATATTTATATTAAATTTGTATATATTTTTAAAAAATATTTAGAAATATAAAAATAATAAATAATAAATAAATAAATAATCGGTTATTTCGGTTAACTTACATTTTTTTAATATAAAACTGAATCGAACCGAACCAAATTTCAGTTCGGTTCGGTTCGATTCAAAAAATTCAAAAATTACAAACTGAACCGAATATTGTCGGTTTGATTTTCGGTTCGACCATTTCGGAGGGCGTGAACACCCCTAATAATAGATTACATCATATTCAAATCATAAAAAAAAATATCATATTCCAAAAAAAAAAAATCATTGTCCAAAATTATTGAAATTAGTCATGGACTCATGCATTTGTCATTTGTGTGTTGTGCGCACTACTAATTTACTAATCTCATGTAGAAATTAGGGTGAGCAAAGGTAAGAGAAATTCGAAAATAAAAAAATATTAAATTTTAAAAATTTTAATAATAAAATTTTCACAAATTTAAAAATTTTTATATTGTATTATGCCATTTTTTTTGGAATAGTTTGGTACGCAAATTTGGTTCTTTTAGAACGAATCAGTATGGTACAATATGATTCGAAACTTTAAATACATTTGATAATATTAAATTGAGAATAATGATAATATTATTTTCTATTTAATATATAATAAAATTAATAATTATAATAATATTATTTAACTCATTAATTTTAAATTATATTTTCATTAATAAAAATGACCTAGTTGTACTTATTTTTCTTTGTAAGATCACTACTACATCGTTTTGATTATCTATAGACTATAATATATATCTCTCTATATATTAATATACAATAAAAATAATAATTATAATAATATTATTTACCTCATTAATTTTAAATGATATCAATAAGATTAGATTACTTAATAACAATAATAATTAATAAGTTATTAAATATAATAAGATTAAATTATATTTTAATTAATAAAAATGACCAAACTCCTCTTATTTTCATTTGTAAGGTTACTACTTACTCTAATCAAAACGACGTAGTTTTGTGCAAAACTATGTCGTTTTGATTATATATATAAAGTAAAAATAATAATTATAATAATATTATTTACCTCATTCATTCTAAATAATATCTATAAGATTATATTTAATAACAATAATAATTAATAAGTTACTACTACTACTAAATTTTATAGTAAAGATTAAAATATTTTTTAAAAAATTATAAATATCTCCTTAATATGTCAGTTCACTAATAAATTAATCCCTATTTTAGTAAAATATACTCTTAATAAAAAGTTAAAATAATTTTATTTTAAAACATATTTAAAAGTAATATATCTTGTAAAATTTAAATTTAATAATATAGTATACCAACGTATAATTTTAATAATTTTGAAATATAATTTTTTAAATTAATTTATATATTAATTTTATTTCATAAAATTATACTAGACATTAATTTATCTGTACTTTTAAAATATAAATTATATTAAAATATAAATATATAATTTACTCCGTACATTAATTGAAAAAACAGTGTATGCAAGTAAGTGCGAAAACTTTTGCATCTTATTTTCTAGCTAGGGCTATGAAGAATTTTTGTGAATTATGTTGGGGAAATATAATATAATACAATAATAAAAATAATATAAAAATAATAAAAATAATTTTCTAATATTAAAATAATAAAAATAAAACTAAAAATTATAATAATAAAATATTTCTTCATTATAAATAACCATAATGACTAATTTATTACGTAACTAAAATATCATAGAAATTTTTCTTAAAGAACTTTTTGTTGGACTATTAAAGATAAGAAGGTAAGTGTAATTTGCAGGTTTAATTTATTTTGTTTTTTAAGATTTAAGTGTCAAATTGAAAAGATTAAAAGGTGCCAATATGATCCCGCCATTTAGAGGTCAAATTGACCTCTTACTCCTTTTTTTTTTTTTTTTTTTGCTATTAGTTGATTTTCCATTTTTTCCAAATTAAATTATAAATATGTTTAAGTATAAAAATTTAGATTAAGAAACTGAAATTAATCCATTAGCTTTTCAAGAATAAAACAACAATATCTTTAAAAATTATAAAACAACCCTTTTTTTTTTTAATAAAAAAAGTCGAACTTTAGTTTATGTTGTGATGTCATGTGCTTTGTTGTAATTGTAAGAAGAGATTCTTTAATTAAAAAAGAAGATATATATATATATATATATATATATATTAGAAGACTAGAATGCATTAAGCAGAAATAGCAGGACAATCCCGTAATACAGCCTCAGACTCCCAAGAAGGATAGTTACAATGATTCAGAGAGTCCTCCTTGGTTTGTAAAGTATGTTTAGCAATCAGATGAGCAACACTATTACAATGTCTAGGCACAAAACAATAACAAATAGAAGAGAATTGTTTAGCAACTCAATGAACATTATCACGAAGCAAATCATGCAGAGAATAACCAACACCTGATGTCTGAAGGTGAGAGATAGCCAGCTGAGAATCAGACTCACAAATCACAGAAAAAATCCCAACCTTCTTAGCTAAATGTAAGCCATAAAGAAGAGCTTGAATCACAGCTTCCTCAACATCAAATCCCAAAGGAACAATTGTACCAGCAAAAAACAACACTTGAACATTAAATTCACGAGCTACAACTCCCAGAGCAACAGTTTGATAATCCCTATTAATAGCAACATTCGAATTAACCTTTACATAATCCACCGAAGGAGGTAATCAATAGGAATGTGGAGAATCACTACAAGCCTGCACGTGCATGGAACTAATACTAGTAGATTGGAATTCCTGGAATTTGCTAAAAGCCATGAACAGGACTGATGCAGCAGATATACTAGAATGCCCTTGTTGAATTTGGTTACGAGTAAACCAAATGCACCACCAAACATAGATTATAAATTCCAAATTTGCCTTGCCACACTGAGTATAAAAGCATCACAAACCAAGACTCCAACGACTGCACAGGCATCATATCCACTCGAAGACCCAGAGATGAAGCTAACCAAAGTCCCTTTATCCACGAACAATTTTTGAATAAATGCAGAGCAGTTTCTACAGCATCACCACAAAACACACAATACGGAGAGACTCGTAGACCAAGCTTCATCAAGTTGGAAACGCATGGTAAGGAATCATGAAGAGCTCTCCGCAAGAACAGCTTCAATTTTGGGGCAATATTAAGCCTGCAGACAAATTTTCACATATGAGAGGGTCCTGAAATAGTAGAGGGATCCGAGGAACTATTCTCAAACTGAAGTTGGCCAGCCAGCCGATAACCAGATTTGACAGACTATCTACCATCTCTAATCATAGTCCAATAGATAGAGTCTTGAGGTAAATGATAATTAAGAGGCAACTGGAGAATTGCATCTACCTTAAAAGGAAGAAAGATCTGACGGATTAGAGATACATTCCATCTTCTTGTATCAACATCAATAAGTTCTTGGACATAGGCATGACTAGGCAGCTCCTTTTGCACCAACGGCTTCATACCGTTAACTCCAGGGATCCAACAATCATGCCAGACCCTAACTCCTCTACCATCTCCAATACGCCAACAAGTATCAACCTTCAATAATGGTCTAGCACTAATAATACTCCGCCAAACATAGCTAGGTCTATACCTGATATTAGTTTCCCTAAAGGAATGGCAGGGATAGTACTTAGCTTTCATAATTTTAGCACAAAGGGACTCCAGATTGGAAATTAGTCTTCAATCTTGCTTAGCAAGGAATGCCACATTAAACTGATGAAGATGCCAAAATCCTAAGCCACCAACAACTTTTGAAGATGCGATTATATCCCATTGGAGCCAATGAATTTTCCTCTTGTCAGACATATCACCCCCACCAAAATCGACTAAACATGCTCTGAAGCTCCTCACAAAAGGAAATAGGAAAAGAAAAGCAACTCATAATATGCTGAGAAATAGCATGTGCAAAGACTTAATAAGGATTTCCTTAAATTTCTCCTTCCAACCCCTTAAGTTTCTTCCATAAACGTTTTTTTAAAAAATCAAAAATAAGTTTTTTAGACTTGCCTACTAGAGTTGGGAAGCCTAGATACTTCTGATGATGCTCAACTAGATTCATTTAAATAATTTTCAGATTTATCATGATTAATTTTTTACCCCAATTCAACCTCATAAGCAGACAAGATACACTGAATAACATAACATTTTGGAACAGTAGTCCGAGCAAATAAAATACTATCATCAGCAAATAACAAATGAGACGCAGCAGGACTACCTCTACATTAAGATAAGATGAAGAGAGCCCCTAGACACCGCCTGTCTAATCAGAGCAGAAAGACCTTCTGCACAAATCAAAAAAAGACATGGAGAGATTGGGTCATCCTATCTCAAACCTCGGCTTGGTTTAAAAAATCTGTCCATTAATTAAGAAAGAGAAGAATGCTGACCGCAAGCAAGATATAATTAAATGGACAAAATGAGAAGGGAAAGACATATGAAGCATCACCTTTTCAAGATACAACCATTCAACTCTGTCATACACCTTACTCATATCAAGTTTCAAGGTTATAACTCCTTTCTTGCTTTTAATTCAATGTTTCATCGAATGGAAAACTTCAAAAGCCATAATTGAATTGTCAGTAATTAACCGACCTGGTACAAAAGCACTATAGGATTCATGGATAATGGAAGACATCACCAATTTAAGCCTATTTGCTAAAACTTTTGAAATAAGCTTATATAACATATTACACAAGATAATAGGTTGGAAATCCTTCGTAACTCCAGAGGATTTGACTTTTGGAATTATAGTGACAAGAGTATGGTTTAATCCATGAGGCATCACACCAGAGTTAAGAAAATCTAAAACCATAGCCAAAATATCAATGCCAATAATATTCCAAAATTTTTGAAAAAATAGATCTGGTATACCATCTGCTGTAGAAGTCTTACAAGGATGCATTTGCTCAAAAGTTGCCAAAACTGCATCAACTAAAAAGGGCACAAACAATAGTTGAATCTAATTATCATTTAAACATTAATCAATAGCTGACAAAGACTGATCAAAACATTGAGGATCACTACTAGAAAATAGATCCAAAAAATACTCAATAACCAGTTGAGTTATTGCCTCCTCACCTTCATGCCAGAAACCCGAAGAGTCCTTAAGACCCGTAATAAATTTTACTTTTCGACGTTCTGATGTTTTTCTATGAAAGAATTGCATATTCCTATCACCCGCCTCTAGCTACATATTCTTGGATCTTTGTCTCCAATATTCCTCTTCCCATAATAGGCGCTCCTGAATCTCAGCCTCTAGAGAGCGGATAGCATCCCCAAAAAGGAGATATATTACTCTATTGATATAGAATACAAAAATACAGAAAGAAATAAGAAATTTATTAAACACTAGTCGTAAACCCACGCATTGCGCGAATATTTATAGCGTAATATATTTAGATATTAAATGAATAAATAATTGTACCGGATAAATAATTATAAACTGCTCTTTGAGTCACTAACCAAAGTTAGTAGAAGAAAAGAAAAGATGATAAAGAGATGAAAAAAAGTTGTAGGAATGAATGTATTTGAATTTGAAAGACGATGGGAGTGCCTAATAGTAGTAGTTTTATGATAGTTTATACTAAATAGAGTTTTAGGTTAAAAGGAGTTTAATTTAAATAAGTAATTAACTAAATAGGAGTTTATTTTAAATAAGTAATTAACTAATTAATTTTTATATATTTTTTAAGAAAATATTGTGAATTTTTAGAATTCAAACACATATGCTTTTAGAGCTGAATACTGAATAAAGAGGAGAGACACGTGGCAATATTTGGGATTAATGATTTTAAAGCTGAGAATTTAATATATATATAGATATAGATGTTTAAAAAATATTGTGAATTTTTAAAATTCAACACATAAGCATTTAGAGGCAAATACTGAATAATGAGAGGGGACACTTGTCAAAATTCGTGCTTAATGATTTTAGGACTCAAAATTTAATATATATATAGATTCCTTAATATAATTTTATTGATTAACTAACTATTATTACTAAAAAATAAAAATAAAAATTTTAACTATTTAATATGAAATTTAATAAAGAAAAATGAAAGTTGATTCTTATATAATTAATAATGTATAATTCAATTGAAATAAGAAAAATAACAAAATAGGAAAATTAGATAATTTATTAACTAAAAATGAAATTAGATAATATATGATTCAATTCAAATAAGAAAATAGTGATTTAGTTTTAAGAAAAATATATATAATTAATTATTTTATATATAATTTGATTGAAATAAGCAAATAATAATTGATTATTTGATATATAATTTAATTAAAACAAAAAATTTAGATATAATTATAAATATAAAAATATTTTAATTGATTATACAATATATAAATAATGTATAAGTAAAATTATAAAACAAAATTTTATATATTTTATTAAGATATGTGGAAATTTAAATTGAATTTAATAATGGTTACAATTATCACAATTCATGTCCTCGTTGCACATAAAATAAAGAGCAAACTTTATTTTTTCCCGAGATTTAATACAATTCACATTTTCTACCCTCTTATTTTGAAAGTCAAATTATTTTATTCCTTAGTTTTCAATTCATGAGTACTTTAATCTCTTTGTTAATTTTTCTATTAGTATCATAATAAATAAAATATTTTAGTCTCTTTATTTTCTAAAATAAACATTTTAATTAATTTATTTTATTAAATTAAATACTTTAATCTTTTATTTTTTGAATTATTTTAAATTTAAAATTCTAATAATGACTAGTATTCCAAGTTCCAACATTTACATGTATTAATATCAACACCGTATAACTAAAACTCTAATTATAATGTATTCAAAAAAAAAAAAAACTCTAATTATAATCTTAATAAATTCATTAATTTGATCAATTTTATTTTACATTCACTTTTTAGTACTTGATTTCAAAAATTGTACTTTTTCTAAAGTTATTTAGTTATTTTTTTTTATATATTACTTTAATTTTAGCTAAATATGATGTTAAGAAAAATTAATCAAATTAAGTACAAAAAATATAAATAAAATTTATAAAAGTTTCTAAATTTTTCAAAATTATAACTTGATTTTCATCTAGTGTATTGATAGACATATATATATGTTAGAAGTTTAGTTGACTTTGAAATTTTAAATTTATAATAATTAAAAAATTGAGGGAGTAAATTATATTATAATATTAAAACAGAGGACTGAATTATTTTATTTTCATAAAATAGAGAAATTCAAAAGTTTTGATATAAAAGATTATTGGAAAATTTTAATAAAATGACTAAAATGCTTACGAAATGAAAAATAAAGAATAAAAAAATTTAATTTTTAATAAGAAGAGGAAGGTATTAATTATGTTAAAAATGAGAATAACTCATTTTGTTAATATACATGTTAAAAAATTTATTAGTATTATATTATTTATTAAATTTTAAATACATGAATTTAAATTTGATACATGTAATAATACTTTTCAACCTATTATAAATATGAATATTTGTATGGACATGTATTTAATTTTAATAATATTCTTGATTATTAATCATATAAATATATTTTATTTTTGCAATAATTTGTTAATTAGATTGATGTATTTTATTTTTAAATATCTAAGAATTTTATATTTACATAATAAATAATTTAAATATTATAATTAACTTCTAAATTTTACATATTTAATAGTAAAATATAATATATTTATAAAAATTAAGGTATTTATATCAAAATTAAAAATCTATGATGAATTTGCTATATATTGAAAATACAAATAATAAGTTGATGTAGAAATAGGATCCACATTAATAGTGAAACCAAGATTGCCATGTTAGCACATCCATACTCAATTTTGACTAAAATTAACGGTGGGTCATATTTATCAATAAATTGTTAAACTTGGAAATTTGTGCCAAAATTAAAATAATAGACTAAATTTGTAATAAATCGAAAAGTTTTTATCTTTATAGACCATTAGGCCTAAAGTATATTATACCTTTATATATGGCAACATTTTGATGTACACTTCATCAAAACTACAGGGCATTACATGAGAAAGAGGAGAGGCATAAAGGAAGATTAACAAGGAATCAATTCTTCATTGTTGCCTTCATTTGCAGTTTTGCTTATTATGTGTTTCCAGGCTACATCCTTTCAAAATTGACCTCTCTATCTTGGATCTGTTGGATATTTCCTGCTTCCATCCTTGCCCATCAACTTGGTTCAGGCCTCCATGGTCTAGGAATTGGCGCTCTTGGATTTGACTGGGCAACTGTTTGCTCTTACCTTGGTAGTCCAATGGCTAGTCCATGGTTTGCAACTGCAAATGTAGCTGCTGGTTTTGCCCTTATTATGTATGTTATCACCCCAACTATGTACTGGTTCAACATTTACAAGGCCAAGTCCTTTCCCATTTTCTCGGATGACCTTTTCACATCTTTTGGCCAAAGATATAACATCTCAGCTATTGTAGACTCGAAATTTCATATTGACATGGATGCATATGAGCGTCAGGGCCCTCTGTACCTCAGCACCAATTTTGCAATGACATATGGCTTAAATTTTGCCTGCTTGGCTGCTACTGTGGTTCATGTTTTCCTCTTTCATGGAAGGTAAAGCAAGATAAAAAATAAAAAACTCCATAGGCATACTCCACTACTTCGTATATGTTATTTAACACCAATTCTTTAATGGTTCAGAGATATATTGCAGCTCAGCAAGTCTGCTTTTCAAGAGAAGAAAATTGATGTGCACACAAAACTCATGAGAAAATACAAGCCAGTCCCTGAATGGTGGTTCTTGTGCATCCTACTCTTAAACATAGCTGCGACTATATTCACATGCGAATACTACAGTGATCAACTCCAATTACCATGGTGGGGTGTCTTGCTAGCATGTGGTCTTGCTCTCTTTTTCACCCTTCCCATTGGAGTCATCACTGCCACAACAAATCAGGTTCAAAACTTGCATGCCATTATAGAAATTGAGCATTTCTTGTGCACATGTTACATTAACTTCATAGGTTTTGGCGTAGGCTTTCCTGTATGTTCCCTGAATTCCCATGATCTATCATTACTACAATAGATTTGGAAATTGCTTGCATGTTCCATCATAAGGATTTTTGCAGTCTAACACTAATTTTGCTTGCAATAGACGCCAGGATTGAATGTGATAACAGAGTATATCATTGGATATCTGTACCCTGGATTCCCCGTTGCTAACATATGCTTTAAAGTGTATGGATACATCAGCATGAAACAAGCGATCGCCTTTCTCCAAGATTTTAAGCTAGGTCATTACATGAAGATTCCTCCTAGAGCCATGTTCATGGCACAGGTATACTAATTAGCTCTCTTGATGTTCTTCTCACAATCTTCTATAATAAAATGATAAGAAAATATCTCTCTTTTTGTTATTAGATCTCTGTAAAGAGATAATTATATGCATTTACGTACATGGGTTCCATTCAACCATTTCCTAAGATATTTGTTATTCATCAGGTGGTTGGAACTATAATAGCAGCAATGGTGCATTTAGCAACATCATGGTGGCTTATGGAGACCATCCCCAATATCTGTGACCGTGAATTGCTTCCAACAGGAAGCCCTTGGACATGCCCAGGTGACCATGTCTTCTATGATGCATCTGTCATATGGGGTCTTATTGGTCCTCGTAGAATTTTTGGAGATCTTGGCCACTACTCTGCCATCAATTGGTTCTTTCTAGCTGGAGCCGTGGCTTCTCTGTTAGTTTGGTTTGCACATAAGGCATTCCCCGACAAAAATTGGATTAGATTGATATCAATACCTGTACTGTTAAGTGCTACACTCAACATGCCTCCTGCCACTTCTGTCAACTACACTACCTGGATCCTTATTGGATTTGCTTCAGGCTTTATTGCATATAGATACTATCGCGACTGGTGGAGCCGGCACAACTATGTTATGTCCGGGTCACTTGATGCTGGGCTTGCCTTCATGGCAGTGTTGTTGTATTTATGCTTGGGGATGCAACATGTTAGCCTTGACTGGTGGGGAAATGATTCGGATGGGTGCCCATTAGCATCTTGCCCAACCGCACCTGGGGTTGTTGTAAAAGGTTGTCCCCCAGTAATCTGAGTTTTAAGTATCGGAATATTGTCCAAAGAAGAAACAGGTCAAAAGAAGCAAGTGTTTGTATTGAGCTGTTTATGTTTCAGTTGTATTCTTCTGTATGCTTTCATCCCATTCATATTTGTAATTAATAATCACAAAAGGGTTTCCTTGTGTGTATAATCTTTGATTCTCAAAATGAACAATGCGTATATTTTCTTGTAATTGTTTTCCAATTGTATTTAAAGCTATACTTTACACCTTAATGTGACATTAAAATCCATGCATATAAAATTTTCCTGAATTACTTATTTCTGCAGGAACTGATGATATCCATAGTTAGAACTTGGAAACTTTCATTTCCTTTGGAAAAAAATATGAACACCCACCATATTTGGAAATACTATCTGCTTGTTTTATTTGAAGTAGGAAAAGGGTAGGCGCCTAAATCAGGTGTTCCCCCTGTCAAACACCTGAAAATGGGAAGTATAGGCGGTTTGGATGCTAGGGGCTGCTACAATTTTTGAAAGTTGTATTGATGATGATGGTTTCTCTATTATTGCTAGGAGCAGGATTCAAATCCATAGCTCATGATGTCGTAATCATTAAACCTGACTAGATTGTTTATATTTTATAAATGTTTTTCTTCCTTAAGTTAGTCTACATCACATCCTATGTGGCCCCCCACCACCACTATAATTTATCATGCTACAACTTGTAAGCTCTACAAGTCAACAAATGTTTCAGGATAAAATTATCTTCCTGTTAAATTTATAATGTCTCTTTTATCTGTATTTAAATTTTTTTTATTCATGTAGTACCATCAGAGTTCTGGTATTTCTTTTTTAAGAAAACCCACTTCCTGAATTGTAAAACCATGGTCTAATTAAAGGACTCTAAACAAGATATTCCCCTGGTTAGTCCTTAAACGTTATACAATACATTGTAACATTAATGAAGACAAAACAAAGACTATAAATAGCTCAGCTGATCTTTACAGGAACCTAAAACTCAAAGCAAATACAACTTCAAATTAATTCTGTTCTATTGCTCTTAGATTCCATCTTAATCTTACCATTATGTATCCATTGTTATCTCCTTCTTCTTCTGCAGGAAAATGGCTTGGATTAGTTACTGCAATATGGGTGCAAGCAATCTGCGGTAACAATTACACATTTTCCAACTACTCTGATGCTCTAAAATCTCTCATGGCTCTTACGCAGCTGCAGCTCAATAATCTCTCTGTAGCTAAAGATGTTGGCAAGGCATTCGGACTCCTACCTGGGCTTGCCTCTGATAGGTGGTCAACTTCAGTAATATTATTGATTGGTTCACTCGAAGGACTTGTAGGATATGGAGTTCAATGGCTTGTTGTTAGCCAACGAATCCGTCCTCTTCCTTACTGGCAGGTAAAAAAATATATGAAAATCATGTGGTGTTTTTGCTAAACATGTGATGTTTTTGCACTTGTCTTATGTTCAAAGTGTATTGTTTTTTGCCACAGATGTGTATATTTCTGTGCATGGGAGGCAACAGTACAACATGGATGAACACAGCAGTTCTAGTGACTTGTATGCGAAACTTCCCGAAAAATCGAGGTCCAGTCTCTGGAATTCTCAAGGGTTATGTAGGCCTCAGCACAGCTATCTTCACTGATATTTGCACAGCTCTTTTTTCCTCTGATCCATCAACATTTTTGCTTATTCTTGCCATTGCTCCTGCCATCATTTGCCTCACTGCTATTCTCTTCCTCCATGAAACTCCACCTGCTGCCAGTTCACAAGAAGAAAAGCAAGAAACTCAGTTTTTCAATATCTTTAATGCCATAGCCATCGTAGTAGCTGTCTATCTGTTGGCATTTGACATCACTGGAAGTCATGGCCATATTCTTTCTCTGGTGTTTGCAGTAGGACTCCTGTTGCTTCTAGCTTCCCCATTAGCTGTCCCATTGTATTGTATTACGTTCAAGACAAAACCCAACTCAGATATTGAGCAACAAATTAAGGAACCACTACTTGTTGCTCAAAAAGATTCATCAGAAAAGTCATCATCAACCAGCATTGAAGTTGGAAATAGTGGAATAAAGCAACGGCCATCCATTGGGGAGGATCACACAATTCTTGAAATGGTACAAACATTTGAATTCTGGGTTCTGTTCTTATCATTTCTTTGTGGTCTGGGCACAGGAATGTGTGTGATGAACAACATGGGGCAAATGGGGGTAGCCCTTGGATATGTTGATGTATCCATTTTTGTGTCACTAACCAGCATTTGGGGATTTTTTGGACGCATCATTTCTGGTCTAGTGTCCGAATATTACCTCTGGTACGTTGATCTTTCCCCTCTTTTTTTTTAAGATTTTTTTTTACAGTGTGGTTAATTAGATCCTATAGAATCAAGCTGTTAATTTGTTAGTGCTAGTAAATAAGGGGTATTTAATTCCAACTATGGTTGTGAGATACCACAAATATGAATCTCATCCGTAGGAACAGCTAAAGACTAAAATCCTTAGCATTACCACAGTTTGAATTTTGGGACTACAATTTGGTCCAGGCTTCATTGACTCTTTTTGAGACTTAACTTTCTCTATAACACTGTTTTTAATAATAAAAAAATTAACTATAATACAATTTTAAATAACAGATTATAACATCTTAAGTATCCACTATGTTATTTACAGGAAATTTGGGACACCAAGGGCTCTATGGAATGCAGCTTCTCAAATTGTAATGGCTATTGGATTTGTGGTAATGGCAGTAGCATTGCCAGGATCACTTTACATTGGTTCAATTTTGGTTGGAATATGCTATGGAGTTCGCTTAACAATAACTGTTGCAGTGGCATCAGAACTATTTGGTCTGAAATACTATGGTCTACTATACAACATTCTTATTCTCAACCTTCCATTGGGCTCATTCCTCTTCTCTGGCCTGCTTGCTGGTTATCTTTATGATGCTCAAGCAACTAAAACAACTGAAGGCGGCAATGTTTGTGTTGGACCTCAATGCTATTTCCTCATCTTTCTCATCATGGCACTTGCATGTGTTCTTGGGTTTGGGCTTGATTTGCTGTTGACTATTAGAACAAAGAAGGCCTATGCCAAGATCTTTTCAGACAAGAAGAAGTCTAGTATGTCAATTGTTGCTTGAGGCAATTTTTGATTTTCATTAATTTAGTGAACAGGAATTTTGGGGCAATTGTGTTTGTACGGTATATGCAATTTACCATTTGTAACCTGTGTTCTCTTGCAATTGTAAATTAGTTTTTAAATAACAATTAATTCTGGTTTAAGAATTTTAATTATCTTTAATACTAAGTACTACCTAAATCCAAGAACAAGTAAACGGCTGCACAAAATTGTACACTCAGAAAAATTAATTTTTGTATCTAAATTGAAAAGAGTCCATCATTATATTTAGGTTTACCTGTTAATAAAATTTAAAATATAATCACGATGGGTTAATTAAACCTATAACGTCACACATGATATAAAAAATGTGTTTGTTATTGTTTTTTTTTTAATATAATAACACCATAATAAGTTAATTATATTTGTCCAAATTATATATCTAAATTCAATCCATTAATCAAATGTGTAATATGATAAAATATAAAAATATATTTATGAAATTCTTTGCATATACTATATATAAATGTTAAACATATTTTAGTGCAAAATATTTTAAGAAACTAATATTCTAATGTTTAAAACAAATGCTAAATCCATAATTCTTTAATATATAGTTATTAGGTTATCTTCAACCATGCAGCATTTGTTGAAATGCCGCATGCTTGGTCCTCCAATCAAGCGACATTTTTTACTATAGTGTCTAGACAAATTTGGCTAGACACTATATAGCAATCACAACATTTTACGAACAAATCTTCCAATTTTTGCTAATGTTTAATCTAGTCCAAATTATTATTATATTTATAAATTCTTTAAAAATTTCAGTCTAATTTTTTTATATATTTTATAGTTTCTTTAAATAATTTAGTCCAATTTACCATATATATATATATTTTATTCAAGTAAAAAAATAATATGTTTATTATACAAATAAACTAAATATGTGATAGAAAAATTCTTTAATAAACTTAAAAATAAACATAATACAACATTAATAATATTAAACACCAAGATTATATTTTTTTTTTAATAAACATGTTGATAATATGATAAATTAGTACTAGATCCACCAATATCATTAAAATATTAGCCAAAAGCATTGGATGTAGGAGGTGGTGGTGAATGATGTTGTTGTTGAGCTCTTTTCTGATAAGTTCTATCTTGTTCAGCTACAACAAATGCATGAAGTCTTGGATCATTGATAGAATTCAAGTCTTGAAATAAAATTTAATATTCTTGTTTCTCTTCTTTTAGGGCCAAATTACTAAAAGCTCAACAACAGCAACATCCACTAAGAAATAACATATAAATAATCATTTTATCCAATAATTACCAAAAAATAATTAATTTATTATTTATTTATAAAATTATTAAATACTAAAATATATTTTTATTGGACTAACATGTAAAATAACTATAAAATATTAAGTGTAATGTATAAAATGTAAAAATAATATAAAATGATACATGAAAAAAAAATTGGGATAATTACATTTTTGGTGTCTTAACTTTTTAATTTTTGCTGTTTTGCTATATGAATATATATATATATATTTTATTTCAATCAAGTTGTTGAAGTTTACAATTTATGATTAATATGGTGCTTCAAGTCCGAATACTTAAGCTGGAGTACTGATTAGGCATAAGTGGAACCAGCTTTCTGTCTAATCAAGCACCATGTCAATAAAAAAAATAAAAAGATAAATTTATCCTTAAACTATTCCATTAAATAAAATAAATTTAACTAAACAAACAACCTACTTCTTCTTCTTCTTTTTTTTCTTCCTCAACCACTTCATCTTTTCTAAAAAATCATTTTCAGCTCTACTAAAAAAAAGCAAAAAAAAAAAAAAAAAAGAGTATAACACTTAAAATGTAATTTAGCATCTGTATACTTCAAATGTGCATTTTTACTAAAGATAGCATACAAAAACCTTTTCTAGGCTCCTTCAGAACTCTTCACTCTCCCATAATCACTCCTAGAAATGAAACAAAAGAAAAGAGCTAACCTATTTCTGCGTTTTAAGCTCTCTCTCATTGTTGCAAGCTCTAAAGCAGAGCAAGTGCGAGTCTATCTTTGAAGAGGTAACGATCATTATTGATGAGGACATGACACATGGCCATGTCTCTGAACAACACGCCCATGTGATCAATACTCGAGATGGACAGTGGCAAACATGGCTTGATGACACGCCTGTGTAACGGCCCGTGTTTGAGAGTTTCAATGTCATGGATTTACACGTCCAACAACACACCCGTGTATGAGTTCGTGCATAATTGGCAAAGTTTTGGCAGATTTGCACACGACTTGTTGCACGGCCGTGTAGGTGGCCGTGTTACTCACCTGATTAAGAAATTCAGATTTTAATAAGTTATTTTATTTGTTTTGGATTCTATTTATTTATTCTTATTTTAGCCTTTTATTTCCTAGACTATAAATACCTATGTTAGGGTTTGTGAATTTTAATTATTCCATTATTATTAATCAAACAAGCTAATTTGCTTATTTCTTTTCTCTGAATCGAGAATTATCTCTGGATTGAGATTGTTAATCTCTGGATTGAGATTATTTGTTCTTTCTAATAATTAACGTGTTTGATTATTACACTATACGCTGCGTCATATGGTATTAGAATAGGTTTTCCCTAATCGATGTCTCACGCTGACTGTGGTAATGATGGCAACCAATCTCAAGATGGTGATCGGGGATTGCAGGCTGTTTGGAGAGTAATTAAAGAATAGTAACAGTCAACCCAAAATATAGCCCAGCTATGGGAAGCGATGCAAACCCAATTGCAGGTGGTGTTGAGGGTTAATGAACAAGGGCCTATGAATGATAATGGCGAAGAAGGCAGAGGATTTCACCCTATCAGACCCATTGTTAAACCTATTCTTAGTAATCGAAGGAGGCTAGCCATGGGATATAATGACACTTCGGATGATGAGGCTGACTTCGAAGGAATGGCACGCGCACGTGGAGGATTCGGTGGCAGACAACAATGGCAACCAAACTACAGAGGGGATGATGAGTATAAACTAAAGGTAGATATTCCTAACTTTAGTGGGGACATTGATATTGAGGGTTTTCTTAATTGGTTAACTGAAGTAGATAGGTTCTTTGATTATAATGAGTTACCTGAGGATAGGAAGGTGAAATTTGTTGCCTATCGGTTGAAGAGGGGAGCATTGGTTTGGTGGGAACGGTTGAGAGAGACTAGGATGAGAGAGGGGTGTGGTCCAGTTCAGACTTGGAAAAGGATGAGACAATTATTGTGGGGTAGATTTTTACCTCCAGACTATGAACAGTATATTTTCCATGCTTATCAGAGATGTACCCAAGGAACGATGAGTGTGAATGAGTACACTGTAGAGTTTATGCGGTTGGCGGTAAGGAATCAATTGTCAGAAAGTGAAAACCAACAGGCAGCAAGGTATTTGAGTGGGTTAAAATTAACTCTTCTAGATAAGATCGGTGTATAGAAAGTTTTCAGTGTACAAGAGGTAAGAAATTTAGCCATGAAGGCTAAATCGCTTATCCAGGAACAAACCCGGGCTACCAATTACAGAAGATATGGAGGAGGAAATACCAAAGCTACATTTAATAAGGGTAAGGCGCCTTAAACTAGTAGTGTAGAGACTACTAATATAGGTGTAAGGAAAGGCAAGGGTGAGATGGTAGAGAAGAATGATACTGTAAATCCTACCAAAAATGCCAACCCCTATACCAAACCTTTTGGCATTAAATGTTATAGATGTAGAGAGATGGGACATCATTCAAATGAGTGTCTAAAGAGAAAGCCTGTGAATGTGGTAGAGAGGGAGGACAATAAGAGTGAGGATGAGGTGTGTGGACCCGATGGAAATGATAATGACTGTGATTATGATGACCATGAGGAGTATGCATATGCGGTGAGGAAACTTATGTTATCACCAAAGAGTATGGATGATACTCAACGCCACAAGCTCTTTCGCACTAGATGCACCGTGCAAGGGAGTTTATTTGATCTGATCATCGACAGTGGCAGTCAAAAGAACATCATAAAAAGAGATATAGTAGAGAAACTGAAGCTAGCAACTGAAGCACATCCTAATCCATACACCATTGGATGGATTAAAGAGGTGGGAGGTATCAAGATAACAGAGCATTATAAGGTACCTTTCTCCATTGGTAAATACTGTGATGAAGTTTATTGTGATGTAGTTGATATGGATGCTTGTAATATACTGTTTGGGCATCCTTGGCAATATGATATGGATGCCAAGCATTTGAGTAGGAAGAATGTTTATCAGTTAGAGAAAAGGGGTGTGAGGTATACCCTAGTACCATTTGCTAGAAAGGACCGACCCAAGGCTTCTCAAGTAGAGAGGAGGAACTTTCTAACCATTGTACGTGAACCAACTACATTTATTGGGAAGTACAAGGAGATGTGTGAGGTTCATCTGTTAGTAGTGAAAGGAGAGGCATGTAGTGGAGAATTAGAGGGACATCCCTAGTAAAGGAACAGTCCTTATTGGAGGAGTTTGAGGATATGGTGCCTGATGATTTACCTATGGGTTTACCTCTCATGAGGGACATACAACATCATATTGATTTGGTGCCTAGTGCTACTTTGCCTAATTTGCCTCATTACAGAATGAGCTCAAAGGAGAATGAGATTTTGAGGGAAAAGGTGGAGGAATTATTGAGTAAGGGACACATACAGGCTAGTTTGAGTCCATGTACAGTTTCAGCATTATTGACACCAAAGAAGGATGAGAGTTGGCGAATGTGTGTGGATAGTAGAGCCATTAACAAAATTACCATTGGGTATAAGTTTCCCATTCCAAGACTAAATGACATGTTAGATCAGTTGAGTGGGGCCATTGTGTTTAGTAAGATAGATTTGAGGAGTGGCTACCATCAGATTTGAATCCATCCAGGAGATGAATGGAAAATAGCATTCAAGATGAGGGATGGCTTATTTGAGTGGTTAGTCATGCCTTTCAGTCTTACTAATGCTCCAAGTACAATCATGCAACTTATGAATCAGGTACTATAACCTTTCTTAGGTAAATTTGTGGTGGTTTATTTTGATGATATCTTGATTCATAGTAAGTCTAGAGGTGAGCACGTAGAGCATCTTAGAGAAGTGTTTAGGATGTTGAGGGAAAATAAACTATATGCTAATTTAAAGAAGTGTGATTTTATACAAGATATTTTATTGTTTCTTGGATATGTTGTGAGTAATGATGGGATTAAAGTGGATGAGACTAAGGTAAAAGCTATTAGGGAGTGGCCTACCCCAAAGAATGTGAGTGATGTAAGGAGTTTATATGGATTAGTAACTTTCTATAGGAGGTTCGTTAAGCATTTAAGTAGTATTGTTGCACCTATTATTGAATGTTTAAAGAAAGGAAGTTTCAGTGGGGTGAAGATCAAGAGAGTAGTTTTGCTTTGATTAAAGAGAAATTGAGTACAACATCTGTATTAGCATTGTCAGATTTTGAGAAGTTGTTTAAGGTGGAATGTGATGCTAGTGGTGTAGGTGTTGGGGCTATTCTATCCCAAGAGAAAAGGCCGGTAGCTTTCTTTAGTGAGAAATTAAGTGAGGCTAGAAGAAAGTGGGCTACCTATAATAAGGAATTTTATGATGTTGTGAGGGCTTTAAAAATATGGGAGCATTATCTCATTACTAAGGAGTTTATTTTGTATACTGATCATCAAGCTTTAAAGTATTTAAGCACACAAAAGCAAATTAGTAGTGATATGTATACTAGGTGGTCAGCTTATATTGAGAAATTTCCTAATGAGCTTGTTCATAAGTCCGGGCAGTATAATAGGGTGGCAGATTTTTTGAGTAGACGTGTGGCCTTGATGAGAACTCTTAGTTAGGAGATAGTAGGTTTTGAAGTGTTAAAGGAGTTATATGTAGATGATGATGATTTTAGCAAGGTTTGGGCTAGTTGTATGCATAAACGATCTTGTGATGATTTCTACATTCATGATGGTTTTCTCATGAAGAATGGACAACTGTGTCTTTCTCGCACATCTCATCGTGAGAAGGTCATTCGGGATTTATATGGTAGTGGATTAGTAGGTCATCTTAGTAGAGATAAGACTATTGAGGCTGTGAAGGAGAGGTACTATTAGCCTAAGTTGAGGAGAAATGTCACTAACTTAGTGGCTAGGTGTTATGTTTGTCAGACGGCCAAGGGACATACTCAAAACACAAGAGTATATATACAATTGCTAGTTCCTAATGCTATTTGAGAGGATTTTTTTATGGACTTTGTGTTGGGTTTTCCATGAACTCAACGAGGTATGAATTCTGTATTTGTTGTGGTGGACAAATTTTCTAAGATGGCACACTTCTTACCATGTAAAAAGATTGCAGATGCATCCTCTACAGCTAAAACTATTCTTTAGGGAGGTTATGAGATTACATGGAGTGCCAAAGAGTATCACTTCTGATCGTGATACTAAGTTCCTTAGCCATTTCTAGATGACGCTTTGGAAGATGTTTGATTCTTCTTTAAACTTTAGTAGTACAGTACATTCATAGATGGATGGATAGACAGAGGTGGTGAACAGGACACTGAGTAATCTGATTTAGAGTATTTATATGGATAGACCTAAGCAGTGGGACTTTGCTATAGCACAAGCGGAGTTTGCCTACAACAATGCCGTTCATAGTGCTACAGGTAGATCTCCATTCTCTGTTATGTATATGAAATGTCCTAACCATGCTTTGGACTTAGTGAAGCTTCCAAAGGTGCCGGGTCTTAGTACGGTGGCTAGTGACTTAGTAAAGCAGGTTTAAGAGGTACAAACGGATGTCAAAAATAAGCTTGAGCAAGCCAATGCCAAGTATAAGACTGAGGCAGACAAACATAGGAATTTCAAGGTTTTTGATGTGGGAGATGAGGTTATGGTGTTCATTAACAAAGCAAGGATACAAGGTGGACATAGCAAGTTGCAACAACGCAATTATGGGCCTTACAAGGTGGTTCGGAAGATCAATGACAATGCTTATGTTATTGATTTACCAGCATGGATAGGAATCTCGAAAACTTTCAATATTGCGGATATTACCTTATTTCAGCCAGATAAGAGCCTTGGGTATCCAAAAAAGTACTCGAGGTCAAAATCTTTGTAAGTGGAGGTGAATGATGAGGACACGACACACGATCATGTCTCTGAACAACACGCCCGTGTGATCAATACTCGAGATGGACAGTGGCGAACATGGCTCGATGACACGCCCATGTAACGGCCCATGTTTGAGAGTTTCGGCATCATGAATTTACATGCCCATGTATAAGTTCGTGTATAATTGGCAGAGTTTTGGCAGATTTTGTAATACCCGTATTCTTATATGCACTGTTTATGCATTATATTCTTGTGATATATTTAGTAGAGTTTTGGGATTTGCATATAAGTTGACATGTGCATTTTTGTAAAAGGGGTATAATTGTAAGTTAAGTTTTGGAGTTAATTATCTATATGGGAAGTTGAGGATTATTGTGTAATAATCCTATTTTAGTAAGGGGGTTGTGTAGAGATTTTGTGAAGATATTTAGATATTATTTAATTTAGTAATATTATAGAGAATTGTGATAATTATCTAAATTATTATTATTATTATTATTATTATTATTTAGATA
>CATIWO010149425.1:0-28066 GCA_949673435.1 Macaranga tanarius | reverse complement strand
GTTGCTACTGATTTTGGGTAAATATGTAGGTAGCACATCCTTAGGTAGTTAGTCTACCTTTGCTAGAGGTTTGCTAGGGCCTTTGATCCCTTTTGCTGTATTATGTTGTATATATTTTTGATAGCCCTTTTTCTCTAGTTTCTCCCCTCACAGCTGAACAATAACCTTGTATATTATCTTGTATACGTATGTATATTATATTTTTTAGAAATCAGTGTTTGTTGTTAAGATTGTATATGTATAATCTTGATATCTATTCTTGTTGTATGAACAACATTATCCATATAATATTTCATATTGTTATGAAACAAACAACCCCATTATATTTATTAATAAGTATGTTACGAGTAATAAGTATACGTATAAGTTATTAACCCCATTTATTAAACCAGTCCATCTGGATAGTTTCTTAGGTTCTTATTAGAAGTGATACCTTTCCACGCTGTTGCTCCGTGCTGGACAGTCCAAGTTGTAAATCTGTCCGACGTGGATACCGGTGAGGAGGGGTGTCACACTTCTTATATAAATAGAACTCTATTACAATTTTTTGATTGAAGATTTTTTAATTAAATTAGCGCCAAAAACAACTCTTTATTGCCTAAAAAATTTAAACTTATACCAAAATTTTTAACATTATCACGTTCCAACATTTTATGATGTCACCTCCTACTTTTTAGCTGCAAATACATCCTCCTTCAACGATCGAACCTTAAATTTAACTCTATGAAACAACTGCCATTTTTTATTTTCCTATTTGATATTTGAAGGTCTGCATATTTTGCAAGATTGGAAATTTTATAGACAAATAAATGGCTGCCACTTAAATGGTTGTTGAATTTGTTGCATTGTATATGTGGTCATGTGAAAACTTTATTACTTTTATTTTTTATTTTTTAAATGTTGTCTGGCATTATCACAATTTTTTATGAAAAATTATGGGTTAATGTGCTTGCTTGGGGGCAAATGAAAAAATTTCAGAAGTTTGGTTTTATAAGATTTGCTCTATACTCAGTCTACTAGGCAGCTTTTAATTATGGTTTCTGTAATTCTAAAAATTAGAAATGTTGGATTTACAGTGAACTAGAATTCAAAAAACTCTTAATAGGTTTGTGATATGTCCTCTGATTTCTAGGTGTGATGCCTAGGTTCTTTGTCTTGTACTTTTGTCTCAAATTACCTTCCAATCTGTTGTTATTATTTAACTTTTTTTCTATAGTTTAGCTCATTGATTTGGTAAGAAATAGAGAAGTTAAATTACTTTTGGTAAATTGTTACTTAACGTTATATTAAGATTATATAGTTAACAATCTTTTTGGCATTGAATATCATGGATAGGGAGGTGTTATTGTACTGTTTAAGAAAAAGAAAATCAATGACTATAATGCTACCCCTAAATGGTCTTTAAAATTCTTTGTCCATACTTGATAAAAGTTATTCATTAAATGGTTGGCGTACCTATCGGGTCCAAACTACTTATAACACAAGTAAAAGCCATTCGTTTATTTAATTACTATAAATCAAATTGTTGTCTAAATCTTGCCAACCTGTATTGGATTTTTAAATATGTTTTCATATGCAAAAGCTCGTAGGTACTTAATTATGATGATTAAGAAATGAGAAACATATGCATACACATCATGCATGCATGCGCCTATATGTTTATGAGCTATTATTTCAAACTTAAAAAATCTTAGAATTGTTGCAATGTTGAATACTTAGATTTATTCTTGGTTTATGTCTAGTCTTTAGTTTTTTGTAGTTTTGAGTTGTCTTTAGTGTTTCGTAGTTGTAACCTGTTATCTGTTTTTATTTATTTTCATGCTTATGACTTATATAATTAAATTGACATATATTTCAAAGTTGTAGAATGTTAAAGAGAATTCAGAGAGAGAAAGAAAAAGAAGTCAACTATTGCTAGTTCCTCAAGTGCATATCAAAGCTCTCCCCAGTTTGCTAATGAGAATGAGATAACTGAACAAAGTTTATAACCAGCTCCTCAATCAGCTTTTTCTGATGACACTAAAATGAATTTGGGTGGTGATTTTGATGATGAGGAACAAAGTAAGTGTTTATAAACTCAATTGAATTTTTTTTAATAACTATTAATTTTAATATTGAGTAAATGTCTTATAACTGTTTTATTTGATTGCATTGTACTTGAATCTAAATAACCTCGTAAAACTTGAGGACCTACTATACTTGCAGACATATGAAACTTGTATGAAGGACAAGAATAATGAACTCAACCAATGTATTGACAAAGGTGAGCTTGAATACTTTTGTGGCATTATAGCACGAAACTCAAAATTGACGCCTCTTGGAGTTACTGATTAGAGATGAGTTCCAGAAGAAAAAAAGAATGCTATATGAAAAATTGGTTTGGTACATTACTAACTTTTAAAATTATAAACTTGTTTGTTGTCTTTCTTCTTCTGTGTGTATGTGTGTATATATATATCTCAATAATAAAATAAATAAAAATAACAACTGAAAAGTAACTGGGGCGGGTAAATTTGTGTGTGTGTGTGTGTGTGTGCACATTAACTGGAGACTACAAATGCACATATTTATTTTTAGCATCAAAATAAATGTTTTCATAGAGTCAATCTGAATATGCGTATGCACACCACTCCATGTTATGATACTTTTGATCTTCTACCTAACTTCCATTTTTTATGTACTAATTAAAAGACCCAACAATAAAATGGTTCAGCATTATCAATATGGTCATGTTAATTTATCAAGACTAACAATAATAAAATAGTTTAACATGATAAATATGATCATATTAGTGTTTGGTGTCCTTTTTAAAAAACAATTCTTATAAAAAAAACATGTATTTAAAACTAGTTTTTCCATAAAATTTATCTTTGATATGAATGTATATAAAGTAATATTATTTTTTTTTTAGGCAAAGTTTAAATTGGCACCATCAAGAAATGGTTCTTGCAACAAATTGGTAGGTGCCTTATAAATTATAGGCACACTTTATATGAGGAAAACTTTCACAAGTATAAATCATTAGCATAATTGAAGGATAACCCACCTCCTAACACTGATAAAAAAAAATGGGAAAAACTTGCAACACAGTGGTATTCAGAGGAGTGGCAGGTTTGGGCAATTTTTGCTAAAATGTATTAATTATTAATTAATTCTTTTATTGGATTTATTTGTAGTATATTATATCCTTACATGTCTTAATTTTTTATAAATTGGTAGAAAAAATCTGAGAATGGAACTTGAAGTCGAGCACAAATGAAGATGCCACACACTTCTGGTACCATTTCATTTGCAAGACGAGTTGAGATAGAGGTCTATGTAAAAGATTCTATATTTTCTATTTTTGTTATTCAAGAAATTTCTTATTTAATTATTTAACATTATGTCTACAAATAAATTAAAATAACTAGGATAAATACTTTAAAGTGTTATTGATGAGAAATGATATACATTGTATAGCTAATTATTTTGCATTTACCTTAGATTTGTTAATGATTTTTAAAGTAAAAATATTATATATTGGTTTTCTCATTTTTTATATTAAATTAGAATTAAATTAGTTATTTCTAAATTTATGTATTTTTACCGGGTGTTAATTATTGTACAGCGCAAGAACACTGGAAAATTACCAACTAGAACACGACTATATTTGAAGTTTTACAAGCACAAGGACGGAACACCGGCATCATCTGAAGCAGCAACAATCATTGTATTTTTTTTAAATCTATTTTCATGTGTTTTTGTATTGGTCAATGCAATTCTTGTTAATAAAAATGTTATCAATATATATAGGAAAGGATTGAAGAACTTGAGACTGAAAAGGAAACAAACAATGACATTTTTTATGATGTATCTCTTATTGAATGAGATAGTTTATCAAAAGTTCTTGGACCATAGAGAAATGGACATGTTCATGGAATGGGTTTTGGAGTAACACCAAAGATATTTAAGAATGATAATATTAAATTGGTGCAAGAGCTGCAAAAACCCAATGAAGAAAATACACATTTGAAAGAAAATTTTGCTACTTTACATGAGGACCATCAAGATCTTAAAGAGAAGTATGCAGAATTGAAAGATCAAATTTTTGAACTAAAAGTTGCATTATCTCATATGAATCATAATCCTACTTCCTCACATGCAAATAAGGTATTCTCAAAATTAAGTTAAGCATTAAGTTAAAGCCGTTTTGTCTTATTGTGCTATTTGATGTTAAAATGCTTAAAGTATGTTTTGAGATTGTTGCTACAATTTGTGGTTTGATAGGAATATATATATCTCAGTCATTTATTATGTGATTTGATATTGATGTTCAGGTCTTTCTGGATTCAATTTATTAGGAATTGAAAATGCTAAATACAAAAGACAATGTGGAATTAGAGTAGGTGTTAATGCATTGTTATGATTCATACTAGACTTTTATAATCTGTGTTGGCATGCTAATCAGTTTTATTGCATTTACTATAATTTAAAACTGCATGATGGTCTAGGTAAGGATAAAGATTTCACCTTCAACTTATATGAGTTTTTATGTGAAGATTTTGGAGTTTTATCATTGGCAATGATTCTTTTTATGTACATGTGGAAGTCAATCCAGTAAATAGAATTAATGTATATGATTATTAGGTTGGTTAAAAGTATGGCACATGCTAAAATGGTATGTCACTTGAGATTTTACTAGAATTATTTATGATGTTTAGTCAATTTTGACATGAAAATTCGTTCAGTGGTCTTGTTAGATGCATATTAGTTGTTATTATAATCTATTTATTTTCTCTTATGTCTTTAAATCACTTATTTATATTATAATCACTTGGTTGAGTTGATTATCTATTGTTGTTTATTAATATCATCAATTACATTGTCATTATGGAGTGATTTAAGTTTTTATTATTGATTTATTGATTATGTGAATTAAATTATTATTGTTTTATAAATATTACTCTTACTGTGTTTACTAATAATACAAGTTAAATTAGTTTTCTTTATATTTAATGTAGGGTCCTATAGTATCAAGTACATCTCATTCTGCTAATGTTGGTTTACGTGTAACTAGATCTAAAAGTGAGTTTTTTTATTATATATCTTAATAACATTACTAATTAATATTTAAATTCTTTTATATCTATTACATTGTTGTTGTACTTTGGTGTAGGTCATAAGGTCTAATGGATACTTAATTATACTAGAATTTGGTTCTCTTTAGTATTTAGTTAGGTTTCATGTTTAACTATTTTAATATCCAGTATGACTATTCTATTAATTTTCTTAATATCATACTTTATGGTTATTAAATGATTGTTTGAATTAATATTTTACTTTTTCGTTTGTTTGTTGGTTTGTTTATTTCATATTAACATACATATTTTGAAGTGAGAATTCTATGATAACATTTAAAATAAATGTCATAATAATATATTTTAACAATTAATGATTATCAATTAAGATCATCTTATAATATTTGAAATTGATATCATAATAATATATTTTGCCAATATATGGTAAATGCTATTATAACATTATATAAAGTAACAATTATGATTATTTTTAAATAATACTTAATAAATGTTGCAAAATAACCATTATAAATGTTACAACAAATTATTTTAAATAAATCATATGTATTTTTTTTGTCATTTTGTAAATGTTGTTTTAAATGACTATAAAAAATACAATTTAAATATCAATATAACTTCTTAAAATGACAATTGTGCTTTTACATTAAATGATACTTAACAAATGTTGCTACATAATCATAAAACAATATTGCAACAAATATTGCAACAAACCATAAATTATATGTAGTTTCTTTTTTTTTTTTTTGTCATTTTATAAATGTTGCTTTAAATTACTAAAAAAAAATACATTTTAAATGTCAATATAAAGCCATAAAATGACGTTTGTAATTTTCTTTAAATGACACTCAACAAATGTTGCTCTATAACCATAAAATAATACTTTATAAATGTTACAATAAACTACAATAAATAAATCATATATATATTTTTTGTCATTTTTGAAAATATTGCTTTAAATAATTAAAGTGATATTTGAAAAATATCATAATAATTGATGTTAAAAATATTGCTTGAAAGTATATACCAACGCTTATAATAAATATGGCTTCAATATGTAACGACACTCGATTAAGTGACACTTGCAAGAAATGTTAGTACAAGTTTAAAATGACATTTTTTAATTTTTTAACAACATTTTATCAATGTCACTATATACCATTTTTCCTGTAGTGACGTAAAATAAATTAGTGGTGGTGGTGATGGTAGACTGGATGACAACAGCTAACAGGTAGCACAATCAGCATGCTTTGTAATTTAAACATGTTCGATGAGGACAAAGAGTGTTAGCTAGTGATATGTTACCTATAATGACACTAGTGTAGTATAATAGCTATAAATGTAAAGTAATTATTTTCGTCTCGGTTATTGATAGCGTGGCGTGATAGCTAGATCGATTTTGGGCTGAATATGCAGATGAACAAATGCCGAGAGAAGAAATACACTTGGTAGCAAGGAGTTTTTTTTTCCTATAGGTTGTCTTAACATTTTCTTGCAACTTGCTAATTTTCCGATTTTGCTATTTGTGGCTTACGATAGGTGAAGTTTTAAAATTTAAGTTATATGTACCATTGTGCTATATATAATGGTATATTGCCTCCCTGACCCATTGATTAAAGGTGTGTTTGGTTAAATTATTGCTATTAGTTAATAATTATTGTTGACAGTTTTTAGTTGATAATTTATTAATATTAAATATTTGATAAAATTATTTATGTCGTTAATGTTTATATATTGCTAATAGAGCTAATTAATGTTGATGTTTATCAGTTGTTTAAAAAATTTTGATTAATAAAACATAAAAGGAATAAAAAATAACTAAAAAGTATTGAGTGAAAAAGTTATTATATAAAAATATAGTTATTGGTTTAGTTTGAATAGATAAATAAAAGGGATTTTTTTCAAAAATAGACCAAAAAATCAAAAATAATATCAAAAGCCACATTGACCAAAAGTTTTTTCAAAAATAGCTTTAAGAATGTTTTTTTTTTCAAATCTAAACCATATATAAGGTTACCTTTTTTAGCTAAAAGATAAACATTCTAAAATAAGCCAGAATTTATTTCCTAAACAAGCATTGATTCCTAAAAAAAATAAAAAAATCAGCTCAAAAAATCCTCTTCAACGATCGATCAGCTAAAATTCTTCTCCAATCAATTTCAATTTTCTCTTCAATCAATCAAAAACGTGATCAGCTCAAAGTCGCATTTTGTTTCTCTAATCATTTTTTTGCTGCTTTTTTCTTCTGAATTTTGCGACAAAAATCATCTCCAAATCAAGTTTCTAGATCTAAAAAAGCTAGATCTGCAACAACTTTATTCAACAAATCACAGAAATCAACATTAGAACGATAACCGAAATAATATCGAAGATCAAAAGCAACAATCATTCACAAAATAGTACGCACCTATTTAGGGGCCGCTAAAACCTCGGGAATAGTGGTTTTGCTGTACAAATATAACCCCTAAATGCCTAGGATGATTGGAAAAAGATCATTTTCCTTTTGTTTTCTTTTTAAAACCTCTGATTCCAATCTTAAAATTTTATTTTCATGCATTCTTTTATATCATTACAAGTTGGTAATCAATTTTTAGCATCCTAATTGCTTTTGGTTGATGATCCAAAACTTATTATATCTTTTGTGCCTTGATTATTTGTGATTGATTATGTATTGTATTTATGTGATTAACCATTGTTTCTATATTTATTGATGATGAATCTTGCATTATTGCATCTTCTATTTACATATTCATAAGCTTGATTATATATCACTATTATGTGCTTACCTTATTTTTTAACAAATTTAAGAGCATTCTTACATGCATCCTAAATTACATTATTACCGTTCTTATATGTATCCTGAATTTTCATTCATATTATGTGCACCCCAGAATTGGATCATGCGTTATTCGCATTTGTGTGTACCTTGAAACTAATATTACTTGAATTATGCATTTGCATTGAATACTTACATTAAGGATAACTATAAAAAAAGTATCTCATAGTTAGACGTTTTTTTAGTTAAAGAACTGTGATATTTTTCGTAATATTTAAGGGTTTGTAGTTTGATTCTACTTACACTTTAGTATCCTACTTAGTAATATTATTAAAAATACATAATGTAATGTTGAAATAATATGGGTATTTAATAGTAAAATTATTTACTAAGTAGTATATCATTCAAGTAACTAAAATAAATTCATAAAAAATAAAAATAAGATGTATTTTTAATTTATTAGGAATAAAAGAAATAATTCTTAAAATAAATTTATAATATTTTTATAAGTATTTAAATAGTTATATTGATGATAAATCACATATAAAATATTTTTGTTAATAAAAATTAGTGTTATATTAAAATTTTATTATAAAATAATAATTATATTAGTTAAAAGGGTATTAAAGTGTTAGAAAATGAAATCACATAGCTCTAAATGTCATGAAAAAATCATAAGTCTTTAAGTAAAAATGCGTCTAACCGTAAAATACATTTCTGTACTTTTATCCCTTTGTATTATATACAACTTGTAATCAAAGATGCATTCTCTCAAACTCTATTAACTTTATTAACCCTACTAACATTAAATATATACAGTATATATTACTGTTAATATAATATCTATCTATGTATTATTGCTATACATTATATATGTTATATGATATTATCTATAAGGTATATTATGTTATTATATTTGTGTATATGTCTCTTATAAGATTTATAATTATTCACTAACCTTTGCTTGTTAATCATGAGTTTTTGTTAAAAAATATCACTTGATTGATTTTTATAAAACCATTTTCAAGCTTATTCTTTCTTCAATTGTATCAAAACTTTCTTTTGATTTTAAGAAGTATTAGTTGCTTAAACATAATGATACAATAACTTGTTGAATGAGATCAATCCACCAAAGGAATAAAACATGATTTTGATGTTTAATATGGTGGATAGATTTGATCATTCCTATGACAAGTTGAGGGTATCTACATGTTCAAGTTGCTAATCTTCATTACAAAATCAAAATTTTGTTTTGTTTATCAAATAAAAACTTAATTTACTAAGATATTATTGATTCACTTTAAGTTTAGACATCCTTGTTTAATACTTGAAGTGAGTTGAAATGAAGACCATTATTTGATAATTCATGAAATTATTATTTTAACCCACTATTTTTTATACTTTTAAACTCCTTTTTTAAAGAAAACCTTCTATTTTGCAATCTTTATTTTTTTTTCAAAGCATAATTCATTTTCAATAAAACTCATTTTCATGGCTTAAAATAAAGTCCAAAGGCCCATTCATCTAAACCGAAGATCCAAAAAAGAGATGTGGATGAAAGTATTAGCTATGTAATTTCTTGTATACATGTTTACATCTTTATTATTTTTTATGTTTACTTTACATGTTATTTGCATGATTGTGTAGTTGTTCCTTTCATGTTTGCATACTTGTTTCCTACATGTTCTTCGCTAGTTGTTCTTTTCATAATTGTTTCTTATATATTGCATATTCATGTTGTGATTTAGTTACATATATATCATGCTATATTTTACTATAATATGTCTTGCTTTGCCATATTTATGAAGGAATAGGATTGGTTGCATGCAAACACAATCGGACACACGGAAGCGTGTGATGAACACGAATCTAGATATGGTAGATTTTCAAATTTTTACTTATATGCAACCCTTACTTAAAGGTAAGAATCCCATCCAACCTAAGATAAACATCACAAATCTTTTACATAGCTAAATATGCATGCAGTATGGAAAACATTTCAAAGCAACAAACAACACAAAAACATCATAAGCCAATAATCTTACTATTTAAGAGTTTAGTAACATTTACAAACTCCTAGAGTGTATAGCATGGTCAACAAGCTTTAGGTTGTTGTAATCTACAAGCTCCAAGCTCTCCAAATATGAAGTCTCTAGCTTAAAACATATAAGTTGCTCCAATAAGATTTCAAGGATGATGAAGATCTATCTGCAAGCCTCTCCTCTTAATGATGACCCAAGGCACTAGCTAGAACTCCTTTAAACTTGAATGTATAGGACTTTATAGTCACCTCAAATGGATGTCTAGGATGGATGTATACTTGTATAACTCTTGCACAATAATAGACCTTTTTATTTAAGAGCTCACAATACTTATGATTTAGTCACTCTCTACACTTAGATAAATAAAGAAGAAGATAACTCAACTATTGAGAATTCACTCTATCTTTTTTCTCTAATTTTTTATGTAAGAATGAAGAATACTCTCTAATATGCATTAGTTGGATGTCTCTATAAAACCCACTAACTAAAGGCATGCTTACAATACTAGCTTTGAGTGTCTCATACTCAAGCTTCATGCATGCATGCCTTTGAGTGTCTCCCACTCAAGCTTCATACATGCATGACTTTGAGCATCTCACACTCAAACTATAGGCATGAATAACATTTTTCTTAGGTGGCCACACCTTTGAATAAGTAGGATTAGTTTGGTTACATGAATAATTTTAGTCTTTGACTTTATTAACTCTTAATGAGTTGGGCTAAGGTCTTGGCTTTCTTTAACTCGTAAATAAGGCCCATATAAACTAAACTAATTAAGATAACTTATGGGCTTATTTAACTCTTAAATAAGCCCCAAATTTTATCCATCATAGGTAATCCTTATGGTCCATCTCATGTCTCATACTCATACCACAATTGGAGACAAATATCAATTTGGTCCTTGAACTTAACATTATATATTAAATCAAGTCTAAATTAATACTTAATTAATCATTAATAGTCCTAACCTTTAAATTTAGATTTTAGGATATACTAGATCCCCGGACATGTATAAATCCAAATCAATTAATTTAATTATTAATTATTTAATTAAACTCTTTAATTAATAATTAAAGTAATAATTATCATTATCGGTGTAACTCTTATATATGTGATTTACTAGGTTCAAGTCTAATTGGCAATGAGAAATAATATTAACACTTAATATTATAGAAATACCTTTCTAAACTAAATGTGAAAATTCTAATTAATTACATTTAGTTCCCATAAGTCATGAGCAACCCCAAACATGGATTTCACGACTACGCAATTAGAAATGAATATTTTTTATAGATCCATAAAAATCATAGAAGATAATTACCGTGCACTAAATGTCCCTTTATTATAAGATCTTAGTGTCAGCTAGAGTCATGGCTAAGTCAAACTCTAATTGCCTCAATCATATGACCTCATCTTCAGTTTAATTTCTGATAAAATACGACTACTACTAGAAACTCTTTTCTAATACCGAAACTCTTTTCGGTTAAGTCGAGTTTAATCTAACCTGGTATTTATTCATTAAGAATAACTTAGATCGTATAGGATTTTATCCCAGTTTACTCCAAGTAATGAATTCCATTTTAGCTATTTATTCATCCTTACATATAACCGACTAAAGCCACCACACGCCATATACCTATACATGATTAGCACAAGTATGTAAACAAACTCTAACCAACCATATATGGATTACCATGTCGCCTCAGGTCAAAGGACTATATGCACCATTATGTCCAAGATTGTGATTGTTGACAAAAGTGAATTTTATACAATTATATATCTTACCTCACAGTTTGATCCACCCATGACATGAGTATCCACATGTCTATTTTGATATCTCATATCAAGTAGCATGAGACTTACTACCTCCCATTATCGATATCACATATCGATCAAGAAAAATAAACTGATGTGATAGTCTATAGATTAATATTACTCTTATATTAATTTAATGACTATGAACATTTATAGTATATATACTAAATGAGTTTGCCACTCATAGTATCAACGCTTGATAATAAACTTATTTAATATAATGCTAAAGGGTAAACATTCAAATAAACTAATACTTAATTTAAATGAATATTATTTTATTACCAATCGGGATAAAAGTACAATGTTAATATACAAAAATGATAATAGGGTACATCTGTACTAACAATCTCCCATTTGTATTAGTGTCACCCATTACAATATCTAAGTCCCATCTTCTCAAGATGTCGGTCTAACTACAGTTGCATGAGCACCTTAATTAGTGAATCAACCACATTATCAGCTTAAGCTATCTTTTGCACGAGCACATCGCCCTTTCCAACAAGTTTTTTGATAATATGATAATGTCTTTCTATGTGTTTAGATTTCTGATGAGACTTTGGTACCTTAGCCAAAGCAATGGCTCTATTGTTATCATAAAAGAGAGGGGCTGCTGACTCAATAAAAGGAGCAACTCCTAGTTTGGTGATGAACTTTTAAATCCAAACAACTTACTTAATATCATCTGATGCAACTATATACTCACCTCTGTAGTGGAATTAATAGTAATACTCTGGTTAAAACTCTTCCAGCTCACTGTACCTCTATTACAGGTAAACACAAACCCAAAGAGAGACTTTCTGTCATCGACATCTGACTGAAATTCAGAATCTATGAAACATACAAGCTATAAGTCACCTACTCCATAAGTTAAGACTAAATTCTTAGTCCTTCTTAAGTACTTAAGAATAGCTTTAACTACCACCCAATGCTTTAAGCATGGGTTGGATTGAAACCTGCTAGTTACACTAATAGCATAGGCAATATCCAACCTAGTACATAATATAGCATATATTAGGCTTCCTATAGCTGAAGCATAAGGAACCTTAGCCATCTCCTGTATCTCCTTACGTGTCTTAGCAACATCGCCTTGGATAGGTGGATACCAAGCCTAAATGGTAATAATCCTCTCTTTTTATCAATCATGTTGAACCTCTTTAATATATTTTCTAAGTAAAGACTTTGAGATAAACTTATCATTATTTTTTATTTATCTCTGTAAACTCAAATTTTTAGAATATATGTAGCTTCCCTTAAGTCTTTTATTAAAAAGGTCTTGTACAACCACAACTTCATAAAAGTAAGCATACTGATATCATTACCAATCAATAAAATGTTATTCATATATAAGACTAGGAAAGTAAGTTAACTGCCACTAACTTTCTTATAAACACATGGCTCATCCTCATTCTTAATGAAACCATAAGAATGAATAGCCCCATCGAAGTGATGATTCTAACTCCTTGAAGGTTATTTTAGACCATAAATAGATCTATTAAGCTTGCACACCCTTGATCCATCCTTAGATACAAAACCCTTGAGTTGCTCCATGAAAATTTCTTCCTCAACATAACCATTAAAGAAGGTAGTTTTGACAACCATTTGCCAAAACTCATAATCATAGTGTGAGGCTATAATAAGAAGAATCCAAATGGATTTAAGCATGGCTACCGATGAAAAGTCTCCTAATAGTCAACTCCTTGGTCTTTCGCTATAAGCCTAGCTTTATAGGTATCAACCTTTCCATCTACACCAATCTTATCAACCTTTCCATCTACACCAATCTTTCTCTTAAAGATTCATTTATACCCTATAAGTACTATACTTTCAGGAGGAACAATAAGAGTCTAAACGTGGTTTGTATGTATAAAATCCATTTTGGCTTTCATTACATCAAGCCATCTTGAAGAATCTTTATCTGAAAAAGCTTCTTCATATGTAGTAGGATCATCAACATGATTACTTTCTTCATGAATATACAACTCTTACACATCATGGAGAAAATCGTATCTCTCTGGTGGATGAGACACCATAATAGACCTTCTTGGAGTTAGTGTGATGACACTTTCGATTGGAATAGGCTCTTGAGATTGATCAACATCCATTTGATTAATTTATTGGGCTTTCTTAAATGACTCTTCATCTAACATTATCTTCCTTCTTTTACCACCTTCCTTAAGAAACTCTTTCTCAAGAAATATGACATCTCTACTTATAATAATAACTTGTTTAGCAGGAAGATAAAAGTAATATCCTAAACTGTCTTTAGAATATCCAACAAACTTTCTTTTAATCAATTTTACGTCCAATTTGTCCGATTTTAGCCTTTTGATAAATGTCGAGCATCCCCAAATCTTAATATATTTAAGACTTGATGTCTTATTATACCATATCTCATATGATGTAGTAGAAACAAACTTAGACAGAATATGATTAAGGATGTAAGAGGCCATTTGGAGTGCATATCCCCAAAGTGAAATAGAAAGATCGGTATAGCTCATCATAGAACGTCCTATATCTAATAAGGTATAATTTCACCTCTCAAATATACTATTTAATTATAATGTTCCAGGTGGTATAAGTTATGATACAATGCCATGTTCCTTTAAGAACTCAATGAACTTATTACTTAAGTATTTACCTCCTCGATTCGATCGAAGGATTTTAATACTTTTTTGATTTGGTTTTCTACTTGGCTTTGAACTCTTTAAACTTTTCAAAGAATTCACTCTTGTTCTTCATAAGACACAAGTGCCTATACCTTAATAGATCATCTATAAAGGTTATAAAATAGTAAAAACCACCTATAGCCGTTTCACCAAATGGTCTATATACATCACTATGTATAGTCTCCATTATATTCTTAGCCCTTTCCATTTATCTAACAAATGTTAGTCTAGTCATCCTGCCTTGAAGACATGCCTCATAAGTTGAATTGGATGCAGATTTAAGATTAATTAAGATTTCCACTCTTTCCAACTTTATAATTCTATCTTCCACAATATGACCTAATCTCAAGTGCTATAAATATTTGGAATTAAAGACATTTTCAATTAGCAAAGTATTTATAATATTTAGAAGCTTAATGTTATTGGACATATTATCAATATAATATAAACAATGTATTAAATAATCCATGCCTACTAATTCACTTCCAAAATAAATATCACATACATCTCTTCCAAAATGGAATTTATAAACTTTACTAGTAAAACTAGAGATAGAGCTAATGTTCTTATAGGCATTGAGTACATACAATATATCTTATAATAATAAAATATGATGACAGAAATAAATAGAGTTATACCTTATAGCTTTGGCCATAATACTTGCTCCATCTACAAGCTTTAAGATCACCTCATTAGGCTTCAACCTCCTCTTATTTGCTACATTCTACAAGGATGAACAAATGTGAGAACTTGCACTAGTATCTAATACTCATGCATTAGATGAGCTCTTAAAATATTTATAAGTAAATAAGTTAGAGAAAGTCTCACCTTCTCCATCCTTACCAATTCCTTTAGCCTTGAGACACTTAAGGTATTTTAGACAATTCCTTTTCCAATGTCCTTTACCTTCGCAATACAATCACCTTTTTTTACTTTTGTCATCTTTTACTTTGGCCTTTCCTTTTTTCTTGGCTATTTCTTCCGTTGCCTTAATAACACTTGTCTTAGCTTTCTTTTTTTATTGCTTTTTTTTTTAGTCCCTCTAGTAGAAGCAATAAGAGCAACCTTTTTTCCTTTACTTTCTTGAATGGTTCGTAAGAGTACATTCAATTTTATTCATATGGAAGTTGGCAATAGTTTGCCTAAAAGATTCGAAAAGGGATAGAAGGATTAAATCCACTTAGAGATGGAAGTCCATAGTGAAACCTAGACTCTCTAGCTCCTCCATTAATCTAATCATGAAGTTCATATGGGCTCCTACTTCCTCTCCTTCCTTCATCTTAGCACAAAACAACCACTTTGATATCTCATATCTAGTGATACTACTATGCTCACTAAATAACTCTTGTAGGTGAAGTACGATTTCCCTTGCACTAGTGTACTTCTCATGTTGCTGATGGATTTTGGTACTTATGGAAGCCCACATTATGCAATGCACTTGCATGTCATTATCCTTCTATTTTTTAAGAGTGTTATACTCCTATTGAGAAGCATTTTTGGGAAAGGATTCGAGAAGGTTATGTTCCAATACATATAGTATTTTTTCAGAAGCTAAAACAACTTTTAGATTCCTTAGCCAATTAATAAAGTTTGGCCCTGTGAGCTTATTATTATCGAGTATGATGGACAGTGGATTTGATAGTCTCATATTATTAATTTCTACATAAATTAGATAGATTAATTAGTTGTATGACATTGTGATCACCATTAGATTTGGTCTTTAATCATAATAGTCTCCCATTAACTTGACGAATCCTACACTTCCAAATAAGAAATGGAAATCCTTATTGGATGGATTTCTAGTGGGTGATGAAGGTTTTAGTGTACTACTAATATCCCTCAGGTACACCTAATTGCCATTCTTGGAATATTAGTATTCAATAAGTGAACAATCCTTGTTCATCACATATTATATGAGGTTTCATCAATCCAACTCCTAATGTTACAAGCTTAAAGTATACCTAATTATCATTCTTAGCCTTTGGCATCAGTGAAATGTATAGATTTGAATAGTACACACCTCATGTACTCCTATTTGCCATTCTTGGCATATAGTATATCCACACACCTATAACATCTCATGCTTAACAATAATACTACAAGATATCTTAGAACTAATGAACATACCTCTGTGTCCATAGTCGATGCACATTAGTCTAAAACTTTATAATTTATTACTTCAATGGAGAGCTAAGACCTAAATTTATTTGGAAGATTTTTGGGCCTTTAATTAAGGTCACACTTTGTATATTAATCAGTTTATAATATACATATCTCATACATACATTACATGCCATCTAATCATCCATCCATATATATATCACATACATATATAGCATGCCACAACATATATATCATATAACTACATTGCATATGCAAAGGATGATGCACAAATAGGGAGTGATCATGGACTTCCTAAGAACCTATTCTAATAACTCAGAATAATTTACAAAAGAGAAAACTTTGTAATGATCTCTAAGCCTTGAAGTTCTAAGCCACCATAAGGATAAATGGGCCACCATCTTGAACTCTTCCAGCTTCAAGTCACAACTCTTATGATTACATTCAATCCTTGGCATACCAAGGCAAAAGTTTACATCCTATTCTATGTAATTAACACTTAATTATATACCAAAAAGCAAAATAATTAAAATTAATTATTACAAACCGTAGGATACAAAATAAGTTCATGATCAACCCTTAAATACATGTCAAGCAAATAAAAATAGCATGTTATAATTAATTTGCAAGCTATACAACAAGCTAAAAATGTTGTTCAAAGGTAAAAATAGGCACTAAGGTGTCGCCTCAATGTGATCAGAAGGCGCCTTAGTGGCCTTTATCTAATGAGGAGGCACCTTAGTCACTGAGGAGGCACCTTAATGGTATAAAGGCATCGCCTTAGTGACCTATGGCCAAACTAAAACAATATTTTGTGAATTGTTCACCTGTTAAACCATAACACTTGCAACTAACATCAAATATAATCAAAACACTTGCAATTATCATGATTTTTAGCATGCAAATCTTATTATTTAAACTTTGATACCACTTGAAGGAATAGGATCAGTTGCATGCAAATACAACTAGACATGTGGAAGCATGTGATGAACAAAAATTTGGATATGGTAGATTTTAAAATTTTTACTTATATGCAACCCTTGCTTAAAGGTAAGAATCCTATCCAACCCAAGGTAAATATCACAAATCTTTTACATAGCTAAGCATGCATATGGATAATATTTCAAAGTAACAAACAATACAAAAGCATCATAAGCCAAGAGTTTTACTATCTAAGAGTTTAGTAACACTTACAAACTCCTACAATGTGTAGCATAGTCAATAAGCTTTAGGTTATTATAATCTACAAGCTTTAAACTCCCTAAATGTGAAGCCTTTAGCTTAAAACACACGACTTGCTCTAATAAAATTTCAAGGATAATGAAGATTTATCTACAACCCTCTCCTTTTAATGATGATCCAAGGTACTTGCTAAAACTTCTCCAAGCTTGAATGTGTAGGACTTTATAGCCACCTCCAATGGATATTTAAGATGGATGTAGACTTGTACAACTCTTGCATAATAATAGACCTTTTTATTTAAGAGCTCACAATATTTATGATTTAGTCACTTTCTACGCTTATATAAAGAAAGAGGAGGAAAATAACTCAACTTTTGAGAGCTTACTCTATCTTTTTTCTCTAATTTTTTATATAAGAATGAAAAATACTCTCTAATGTGCATTAGTGGGTTGTCTCTACAAAATCTACTAACTAAAGCATGTTTATGACACGAGCTTTGAGTCTCTTACACTCAAACTTTATGTATGCATGCCATTGAGTGTCTCACACTCAAGTTTAATGCATGCATACCATTGAGTGTCTCACACTCAAGGCCCATATAAACCAAACTACTTAAGATCCCCACACATATGCAAATCTAAATTAATTAATTTAATTTTTTAATTAAACTCTTTAATTGATAAATTAAATTAATAATTATCATCATCGATGCAACTTTTATGTGTGTGACTTACTAAGTTCAAGTCTAATTTGTAATAAAAAATAATATTAACACTTAATATTATGGAAACACCTTTCTAAGCCAAATGTAAAAATCTTAATTAATCACATTTAGTTCCCATAAGTCGTGAGTGACCCCTAGGATGGATGTCACAATTACTCAATTAGAAATGAATACTTTTCATAGATCTATAAGAACCATAGAACATAATTATCAAATACTAAATGT
Source organism: Macaranga tanarius (assembly GCA_949673435.1). NCBI lineage: Eukaryota > Viridiplantae > Streptophyta > Magnoliopsida > Malpighiales > Euphorbiaceae > Macaranga > Macaranga tanarius. Next base: position 9,440 of record CATIWO010149425.1, on the reverse strand, counting down.
CCCTTCATTACAATATCCCAATATCAGCTAGAGTCATGGTTAAGTCAAACTCTAATTACCTCAAGCATATAACCTTATCTTCAATTTAATTCCTAATAAAAAATGACTATTACTAGAAACTCTTTTCCAGTACCGAAACTCTTTTTGGGTAAGCTAAGTTTGAACTAGCCAGTATATATTTATTAAGAATAACTTAGATAACATAGGATTTTTTTCCGATTCACTCTGGGTAATGAATTCCATCTTAGTCGATCACTCATCCTTATATATAACTGACTAGAGCCAACACACATTATATAAGCATACATGGTTAGTACAAGTATATAGGCGGTAACAAACTCTAACCAACCATATATGGATAACTATGTCGCCTCAAGTCAAAGGACCATATGCACCATTTATGTTCAAAATTATGATTATTGACAAAAGTAAATTTCCATGCAAACACATATCTTAAGTCATAGTTCGATTCACCCATCATATGATTATCCACATATCTATTCTAATATCTTATATCAAGTAGCATAAGACTCACTATCTCCTACTATCGATATCATATACCAATCAAGTAAAATAGACAGAGGTGATAGTCTACGGATTAATCACTACAAGAAAATAATGATTTAGAAATGGAATTGCGACGAATTTGAAACAGAATCGCAAATTTGCTACGAGATTTTAGAAATGGAAACAAATCTGTTGCTAAATATTTGTGGAGTATGAGACAGATAATTAGGGAGGAAATTAGAAAGAGATTTAGCAACAAATAATTAGCGACGGAATTAGAAAGGGATTTAGCGACAAATATTAAAACGGACAAACATTTCATCGCTAAATTATTGCAGGAGCATTAGCGCCAACATATAGAGTGGGAAACAGCGATGGAATTTTCCGTTTCTAAATAGTGACGGAAAAATTCCGTAGCTAAATAGAAACGAAATTGAAATCCGTTTCTAATTATAGCATTTAGCGACGGCAAATAGAGACGGAAATTTAAGTCGTTTTTAATTATACTTTTGGCGATGGACTTTTCCGTTTCAAAATTGATACGGAATTTATTTAATGTAAATTAAAATTTTTTCTTAAAAAATTTAGCTATGGAATCGCTTTCTGTAGCTAAAATTAGTGACGAAATCGCGTTCCGTAGCTAAAATTAGCGATGGAATCGCGTTCCGTATCTAAATTTAGCGACGAAAGAGCATTTCGTAGCTAAATTTAGCGACGGAATCACATTTCGTTGCTAAATCATTCCATTTCAATATGAGCTAATTTTTTTAAAAAATATCTAATATAAATTTCTAATTATATTATTATATTTTCCAATAGATTAGCTAATAAAATATTATTATAATTATTATAATATTTTATAAGAGAGCATATATACTTAGTTACAAAAGTTATTGCATGTATTTAACTATTTTATTTATTTTTTAATTTTTTTATTTTGTAATTCTAAATTTAAATGAATATATTTTACTAGTAAAAATGAACTAAAATTATATTTTTAAAATTTAAATTTGAACTATAATATAAATTTTAAATTTTAAATTTTAGAAATTTATTATTGATATTTTTTAAAAAAATAGAAAAAATTGAAATGGAATAATAATCTACTTCTAAAATTAGAAACGGAACACGATTTCGTTGCTATTCCGTTTCTAACTTTAGCGACAGAATCACGTTCCGTAGCTAAAATTAGCAACGGAATCTAGTTTTGTAGCTAAAATTAGCAACGGAATCACATTCCGTAGCTAAATTTAGCGATAGAATCGTATTCCGTAGCTAAATTTAGCGATAGAATCGCGTTCGGTTTCTAATTCCGTTTCAATTTGAGCTAATTTTTTTAAAAAATATCTAATATAAATTTTTAATTATATTATTATATTTTCTAATAAATTAGCTAATAAAATATTATTATAATTATTATAATATTTTATAAGAGAGCATACATACTTAGTTACAAAAGTTATTGCATGTATTTAACTATTTTATTTTATTTTCAATTTTTTATTTTGTAATTCTAAATTTAAATGAATATATTTTACTAGTAAAAATGAACTAAAATTATATTTTAAAAATTTAACTTTGAACTATAATATAAATTTTAAAATTTAAATTTTAGAAATTTATTATTGATATTTTTTAAAAAAATAGAAAAAAATTGAAATGCAATAATAATTTACTTCTAAAATTAGAAATGGGACGCGATTCCGTTTCTATTCTGTTTCTAAATTTTAAAACGGAACGCGATTCCGTTTTTTAATTTAGTGACAGAATCGGATTCTGTTTCTAAATTTAGTGACAGATTCAGATTTCGTTTCTAAATTTAGAAACGGTAGCAACGGAATCACTTTTCGTTTCTAATTTTAAAAATAGATTATTATTCTATTTCAATTTTTTTGCTATATTTTTAAAAAATATCAATAATAAATTTCTAATTATATTATTATATTTTCTAATTAATTAGCTAATAAAATATAATTAAAATTATTATATTCTTTTGTAAGAGAGCATATATTCTTAGATACAAAAGTTATTGCATATATTTAACTATTTTATTTTATTTTCAATTTTTTTTATTTTGTAATTCTAAATTTAAATGAATATAGTTTACTAGTAAAAATGAACTAAACTTATATTTTAAAATTTTAAATTGGAACTATAATAAAAATATGACTTTGATTTTTTGATAACTACTAATTTTTATTGTTAAAAAATAAGTTAAATAATTCAATATGGATATAATATTTAACATAAAAATACGGTGGAAATGAATTTTAAAATAGTTTTTTTAAATATATATTTTAGCGACGAAAGCACGTTCTATTTCTAAAATTAGCGACGGAATCAGATTCTGTTTCTAATAATCTTCAATTTATTTATCATAATACTTCAATTATTTAAAATTTATTAGTTTTTTAGTTTACATAGTAAACTTTGTGTGGACACATAGTTTAGCTGGTATGTCAAGAAAAATCCAATGATGAAAGACGACATGTAAGCCCAACTTGCCAAGGAACCCGGTTCAGGCCTATTAGTGAAGAACCCGAAATCCTAATTTGAACCCAAAAATATAGCCCAATGAACCGAGCTCGATGAACCGAGCCCAACAGATTAAGCCCAACGAGCCGGTCCAGATGGCCTGAGGGCCTAGGGGCACGCGCCACCCTATGTGGGGGCGCTGCCCCTGCAGTGTAGCGCATGCCTCCCCTTCACGGAGGCTCACACCTCTGTAGAAGATAGTTGCATGGCTGTCTTCAATATTCGGCTGGCAAATTCACCCATCTCCTGACACCTTTTGAAAATGAGGAAAATTCTTGCTGGAGAGTCAGAAGGTAGGTAAGTGATTTGGGGGGAATAGAGGGAATAAGAGGGAGTAGGAGGCTTCTGAAGAGGAGGCTTGATTGGCTGTAACAGAGTAAAAAAAAAGGAAAAAAAACAAAACCGAGAACAAACATAAAAAAAGAAAATAATCATAACACAAATCCAAGGAGAAAGGGGCCTGAATTCAGATTCTGACAGCAAGAAGAGGGAGTTTCAGAGTCGATTCTGATGGCCAAAATACTTTTCAATCAAGCTTCACAGTAAAATTCTTGTCTTTTAAAATTTGAGTTTGATTTTCATTTCCCTTTTTTTACTCTTTATTCTTGTTATTATAGCATATGATTTTTATATTTTTAGTGATTTAAGTTGTTTGTTGTTATTTTATATTGTGTTAGTCGAGTAAATGGGTTGTTTAGTTATTAAAATATGAAAAATAGTCTACCGGGAAGAACCAGAGGGCGCGCACCCCCACGTGTGAGAAGGGCACTGCCCTCCCACTCGGAGGCGCCGCCTCCCCCCGTGGAGACACACGCCTCCGTAAAATAGAAACGAGAATTAGATTAAATTTTAAATTTTAAATTTTTGACCATTACGAGAGGGGGCGCAGCCTTTCCTTGCGGAGGCACCGCCTTCCCATAGAGGCGACGCCTCCCCTCGCGGAGGTGCCACCGCCCCTCCACGGAGGCGCGCGCCTCCGTGGACTAGAGACGCGTGTCTCCCGCGTCCCAAGTCACATAGATTCCTTTTTTATTTCTATTTTTATTTATTAGTTATTTATTTCTCTGATTGATAATTATTTACTGTTGGGATAACTGTTTTATATGATATTTTATATTGTTTTCCCAATAATTTTATTTGTTTAGTATGCACAATTTAAAGTTTTACCAAAAAGTTATTTGCTAATTTAATTAGGTTGTTTGGTACTTTTGAAACATTTGTAATTAATTTAGATTTAATTTTCTTGTAGTTAATTAAGTTAGAACTTAACTATTTATTTTTATGTTGCACTAACCTTTTTAATATCTTATAGGTTGTCTATTATTTTTTGGAGATTTAACTCATAATTGGTATTGCAGGACTGAACATTAGATAGTCCACGAGCTATTTTTATTTATTTAAGTTGCGATTGGCTTTATTTGTATGTAAAAGGGTTGTAATTCATTTCTTCTCCCCCTATTTCTTTGTGTACGCCTTTAATTATTTTCATTTAATTATTTGTATTTTTATTGTGAATGTATATGTAAGTGAATGTATGGATGTAATAATTCAATGACCCAATCATATGAAAATGGACTTAATAAACAAACTTGGACTAAATCGTAAAATTTAAAAATTATTTGGATTAAACAGCTATTCGCATGTAATTAAAGGAATAATTGAGTAATAAAAGGTAATAAAATATAAAACACAAACGGATGCTGATTGCAAGGTCGGGTGGGCCGCTAAAAGCTTATACCCAGTTTCCGAACCTAATCTCTGAGGACAGCTACTGGACTCCCTCCGTGGGATCCAGTTACTGTAAAAGTATTTTCGGATTTCACCCGGGTGGTGACTCCATTCTCTAACCAAAGCCATTAAAAGACCCAAAGTTGTATTCCTAATGGGCCCTGAGCCCATACGGTGCCGTAGTCGCCGGATACTTGGGCACGTGCTGAACCCCGTCGCCTACAGTGGTGACTCCACTGGGGATAGAGAAACTGATTCCAGTATTTTTTGTTTTATTAATTTGAATTATCTAATTATTCCTTCTGCTTTTGCATTCACTACACTATTTTCACATACTGTGCACACAGTCCCGAATAACTTGACAATAGTTGTTACTCTGTTGCCTGTGTTTCACTCAAACCTGGTGGTGGAGTATATAGCTATTTTCACTCACAGTGCAGTATAATTGAGTACGTCATTTGGACCCTTGGGTGGGGAGATGAAAAAAGTATATAACAGACTATGGGAGCCTTTGACTTTACCCAAGACTCAGCCCATGTAATGTCTTAGTAACTATCCTTAGATTTTCCCTCTAATGCATGTGTTATGTTGCCATATAGTAACCTCATTCTTAAAGCCCAAGCCCAACAATGATGAACCATTTTGGATTGGACTTTTGTCCTTCTACCATGGCTTAGATTGGGCTTTTGTCCTTCTACCATGGTTTAGATTAGGCTTTTGTCCTTTTACCATGGCCCGTTATGTTGGACTTTGATTTTATGGAAGAGATATGCTACTTGTTTGTCCTATCTCGAGAGCTTATGCATGTACGTCGATTTTATTATCCCTTATTGATAATTAAAACTTAGACCAAAAATCCTAGGACAAGTGACTCGCCTTGAATACGTGTGTGGGAGGAATAAGGTTAGAAAGTTGTTTATTTGAGACCATATATGTGATTATTTATATGTTTATTTATTAATTTTGTTAAGCCCTTACATATCATGCATACACGTCATGCATATTTCTAATCCCTTATTTTGCAAAAATAGATCCTCTACCCTCTGTTTGGACATGCACTCACGAAGGTTGACTGATTAAAGCTACACCAGTTAGAATCACTTCATAGACTGAGACCGCACCAATGGCTGATAACTTTAACTTGGAAGAGTGGAAAAGACAGTTGAAAGAGGAGATCACTACTGATGTCAGAAACATTATCCGGGAAGCGATGGGGGAAATGCTTCAGACCAATAAAGGCAAACAGCTGATTGACTTAGATGAGGGTGAGACTACAAACGAAAGACCTAGGGACGGAGGTGATGAGTTAGAAGCTGCACTTCTTGAACCTCCTAAGCAAGGGTTCCAACCCGCTGGAGATTCTAAATAGCCAGAATGGGCTAAGGAGATGGCAAAAATGAAGTCTCAAATGCAGCTTTTGATCAAAAAAAGGGGTTAGATGCCTCGAGGGACTATAGTGACATGGATTTCGACAACGAAGATCCTTTGCCGAAGAAATTCAAATTCCCTGACATGAGGAAGTACTCGGGTACTGAGGATCCTCAATTATATCTAAGACAGTACATCACTTCTATGAGAACAACTGGTCTAACCATGCCCCAGATTGTGAAGCAGTTCTCAATGTCTCTTGAAGGGGCACGGATCTGCTGGTACTACTCTTTGGATTCCATATGTGTAAGTAGACTGGAAAAGAACTATGTGCCATATTCGTGAAATAGTACGGATTGAACTCTCTGATGGAGGTATCATTAAGGGCTCTGCAAAACACTAAGCAGAAATTCAATGAATCTTTTTCTGATTACCTGACTAGGTGGAGGGGTAAGTTGGCACAGATGAGACAACAGCCAGCCGAAGCGGATCAATTAATGATTGCTATTGAGGGATCTGCTCTACCACTAGCCAAGACGTTAAAAGATCTGGGGATCAGAAATTTCAAAGAACTCTACAGGTTCAGGGTTCAGAAAGAAGTAGATGTGGCCCAAGAGAAGAAATTTTTTGGAGGGAGAACTGGGAGTAAAGAGGGACCAAGTAGTAATGTCCAAATTAACGATATAGGGTAGCCCCGGAGGTTTTTTAACCTTAGAAGACCCCTCTCAAAAGTTCTCGAGAAGCTCATCGAGAATAGACTCCTTCAACTTTTACCACCAAAGACCCTACTTCCCAATGCTAACCTAAAGCTCTACTGTAAATACCACCAAGTCATCAATCACGACACTGACCAATGCACCCATTTTAAACATGAAATCTAAGACCTTATTAACTTCGGAATGATAGTCGACTCGTAAACTAAAAAGCCACACACCCAAACAAACCCTTTACTAAATTACCGAAACACCCCACCTCCAAATCAGCGAGGCCTGATGATTGGCATTGGTCTGACTAAAGAACAAGTGCTAAATTCCTTCCTCGACCTTGAACCTACCCGATTCACCTAACATAAAACCATCCATGAGAGGGTCTGTCTATAAACATGATGGACATTTGGTCTTCTAATGAGGAGGATGCTAAATAAGGGATTGATGTGTGGGAAGGCGAGAGGCAATAGGAGGTTGAGTATATAGCATCAACCGAGCAAAGGAAGGAAAAGAAAAAGGAACAATCAGTTGAGGAAGAGGAACCTAAGGACAAGCCTGAAACTAGGAAAAAGGAAGAACTAAAGAAAGAACTACCTGGGAAGATGGTATCCAGCATCTAAGAACTTTTGATGCAATCTAAAATTCACCGAGATGCCATGGTCCAGGTTCTACATGAGAGGAAAGCTTCCACCGACATGACCCCTGAGTAATTGGTGAGTTCCTTAATGTAAAAGTCTGAGGGAGCAATCATTTTCACTGATGAGGATCTACTATTCGAGGGGAGAGATCATTACCGGGCACTATTCATCAAGGCTAAAATAAAGGGGAAGATGACCTGCTGTGTGATGGTTGACAATGGATCAGCCATAAATGTCTATCCCTTGAAGATACTACCAAGGCTTGGTTTGACTATTGCTGATCTACACCCTACTGATGTGATAATTAAAGCATACAATGACACTAAGAGATCAGTGGAGGGCACATTCAGAGCTTTGGTCAAGACTAGGCCTATTGAAGCTTGGGTCATTCTCTATGTGATCGATATCGCGGTCACTTTTGTTGTGCTATTGGGAAGGCCCTGGTTCCATCCCATAGGAGGAGTTCCTTCCACTCTTCATCAGAAGATCAAGTTCCCACGTGAGGGGAAAGTAATCACTATCGCAGCTGAAACCGAGGCAGCCATCGCAGCTTTAAAGTTAGCTCCTAAGGAGATCACTCTGAATCCGGGATTTAAGGTATGCATAATTTATGAAGACTCCATGGAGGAGAAGGAACTAAACATAATGAAAGGGATGAACTTGCCTTAAAGGTATGCACTTTGCCATCAATGTCAGTTTTCTTTTTGAAAACCCATTTGCACCCTATAGTTTTTAAACCATCAGGTGGATCAATCAAGGTCCAAACTTGATTATCGTACATAGATTGCATTTCTGATTTCATGGCTTCAAGCCATTTCTTAGAGTCAGGGCTACTTATTGATTCTTGATAGGATGTGGGATCATTTTGATCCACAATCATTACATCATTGCCATATGTTAAGAGAAATCCATATCTCTCACGGGCTTGACATATCCTATCAGACCTCCTTAGGCAGTGCTTAACTATTGCATGGTCGTGCCTGAGAGTTATTTTTAGGCATGATGCAGGTGGCACGGCCGTGCTAAAATCGAGCACGACCGTGCCAGACATAAGGCTCAGCATTGGTGCATTTCTTGCGCAGCCATGCCATTTTCTTGTGCACCCATGCCTGACTTATGTGGCAGCCAACGAAGTGATAATTTTCAGCTAAAGTTTAGATAGATAGGGACTTATCTCTTAGTTTTTTATTAGATAGAGTTTGAAAGGGGTTAGATTACCTTTCTCACTAGGTCTTTAGGTCTATAAATAGGACCATTTCATTTTCATTTAAGGGTTATTCTGTTTGTAGTTCTAGTTTTAGTTTTTGTTTTTGTTCTTCTTTTTAGTTCTTATTTTTGTTTTTGCTCATATTAGAATAGGATTTGGTTTTAAAGATTGAAGGACAAGCTTTCTCTACACCTTGGTGAATGGAGTTTTCTTATTAACATTTCTTATCATTCATTATGATTGGAATTGTTTTCTTCATTTCTTCATCTCTTTCTTTTGTTTTTAATATGAGTGGCTAGATTCCTTTTTAGGGTTCTTATTCTGAATTGACCATATACTTATTGCAATTAATGTTAGGTTGTTAGTTTTAATTCATTGGTTATTGTTGTGCTTAATGTCATTTTAGGCCTAGCCAACCTAAGATTGAATTGACACTATAGAGCTTGATCGAGAGATATGTTCTGTAGGAAATGGCAATAACCTATTAATTGCTTAATTAGTTGAGAGATAGTTAAGTGGATTAATATTGATTAAAAAGTTGAGATTTAAAATTGGATTTAAAAGACATTAGGTTGGTGAGAGCCGATAAACTTAGTATTAATTAATCTCTAATTAATCATAGGTTTATTTGAGAGGAAAATCTATGATTCCTAAGATCCCTTCAAAATGAATTAGGATTAAGTAAACCTAGTTAGTTAATCAATCTTTTGAAATGGTCAATTTAAGAATAAGAACCCTAGCTTTTAAACT
>CATIWO010149421.1:0-11760 GCA_949673435.1 Macaranga tanarius | reverse complement strand
ATAGTTTCCAAGATCCCTTCAAAATGAATTAGAACTAGTGTAGACCTAGTTAGTAAATCAATCATTTAAAATGGTCCAATTGAGAATAAGAACCCTAGTTTTTAATATTTGTTTAAAATTGAATTTTTCTCTATTTTAATTTAGTGTTAGTCTTTAAAGAATCCAAACTCTATTTCGTTGTCGAAACAAATAAACATAGTTAGTATTGCAGTAATCAATTCTCTAATCTCTGTGGGACGATATCTTTTATTACTACTGGTTGCGATTCTGTATGCTTGCAGATTTGTGCTCATCAGCCTTCAACAAGTTAAAGCTCGCTTTGGTCTCCGCTCCAATTCTTTCACCTCCAGATTGGTCGATCCCATTTGAACTTATGTGTGATGTTAGTGACCAAGCCATTGGGGCTGTGCTTGGCCAAAGAAGGGACAACAAACTCCATGTTGTGTACTATGTTAATAAGACCCTTGCTGATGCTCAATTATATTACACAACTACCGAGAAAGAAATGCTTGCTATTATATTTGCGGTGGACAAATTTTAAGCTTATCTGTTGGGATCAAAAGTGGTGGTTTACACTGATCACGCTGCATTGAAGTATCTCCTTGCTAAGAATGATGCAAAGCCTCGACTCATTCGGTGGGTTTTATTATTGCAAGAGTTTGATTTGGTGATCAATGACAAGAAGGGGACTAAAAATGCTGTAGCTGACCACTTATCATGATTAGAGAGCCATCCTCATAATGATCAAGATGAGAAGGATATTGATGACAGCTTCCCCGGTGAGTTGCTACTTGCTATTCAACATGTTGCTACCCTGTGGTATGCAGATTTATCTAATTTCTTAGCATGTGAGGTGACTCCTCCAACATTCACTCATCAACAAATGAAGAAATTCCTTCATGATGTCAAATCCTATCTTTGGAATGACCCATTTCTATTCAAATGTTGCAATGATGGCATGATCCGACGATGCATTCCGGACATAGAAGTATATAATGTACTCTCCCATTACCATGACTCCTTGTATAGTGGACATTATGGCCTAACTAAAACTTCCTCAAGAGTTCTTAAATGTGGTTTTTATTGGCCCACCTTATTCAAGGATGCAAGGGAATATATATTGCGGTGTGATCAGTGTCAACGAATGGGTAACATTTCAAAAAAGGATGAGATGCCTCTCACTACTATACAAGAAGTTAAATTATTTGATGTGTGGGGGGTTGGATTTTATGGGGCCATTCCCCTCTTCTTTTGGGAATTACTACATCTTGGTTGGGGTGGATTATGTGTCCAAGTGGGTGGAAGCTATTTCATTACCTACCAATGATGCTAAGGTGGTCATTCGATTCCTCAAGAAGCTATTCACTCGCTTCGGAGTCCCTAGAGCCATTATAAGTGATGGAGGATCTCACTTTTGCAATAAACATCTTCAAACTCTCCTCATAAAATATGGTGTTCATCACAAGGTTGCCACTCCATACCATCCCTAAACTAATGGACAAGAAGAAGTCACCAATCGAGAACTCAAAAAGATTTTGGAAAAGACGGTTGGTGCTTCACGGAAAGATTGGGCTTCCAAACTTGATGATGCATTATGGGCATACCACCGCTTTTAAAGCTCTAATTGGCCTTTCCCCATACCGCCTTGTCTTTGGGAAGGCATGTCACCTCCCCGTTGAATTAGAGCACCGAGCTTATTAGGCTATTAAGTTACTCAATTTCGAACTTGATGTTGCAACTCAACGAACTTGATGAAATCCAGATGCAGGCTTACGAGAATGCAAAAATGTTAAAAGAGAAAACCAAGAAGTGGCATGATCAACACATCACTCGTAATTCTTTTTATATTGGTGCTCTTGTGTTATTGTTTAACTCTCGTTTGCGTCTTTTTCCAGGAAAGCTCAAATCAAGATGGAGTGGCCCATTCACCGTAGTCAAAGTTTTTCCTTACGGTGCCCTCAAACTCAAGAACGACAAGGGTGAGATTTTTAAAGCTAATGGGCAAAGGTGCAAGCCATATTTTGGGGACATTCTACCAAAGGAGAGTGGTATTTTCAAGCTCATCAACCCCCGTCCCGTGTCATCGATTTGAATCCCGAAACATGGTGCAAAAAAAAAATATATATATATATATATATATATATATATATGTTTAATTCCTTTTTATGTTTTAAGTGTTTCTTTTGCATTTCTTGCTAATTTCAGTGTTTAATCTTCCTTTCTTTTCTAAAAACTGTTATTTTTCATTTTGTGTTTTAATAAAATAATAATAATAATAATAAAATAAAATAAAAAATTTTCGCTGTCGTGTGGGGGTCTACCTACGAAGCAGGCCTGGCGAGCGCTAGGCCAGTAACGCAGACTGCCCCCCTACTTCTGGCGAGTGCCAGGAGCATTACTGTGCAAGCAGGCTCCCCATCTGTCCCAGTCTGTGCGCACAGGCTGGTGATCTCTAGAATGCGGCGATCACCAACTGTGCGCAGCAACTGCATTTTATTAAAAAAAAACACATCACACACATTTCATTCTCTTTCCCTTTTTCCTTCTTCAAATCCCTAACTTCCCCATTTCCCATTTTTGAATTCCCTTCCTTTTCTCTCCCATTTTCCTTGTTTTCTTCTCTAGTTCCTTCAATTTACACTCTCTTTCTCTTCCCCAACATTATATTCATCCATTTTATTGTCATTCTTCTTTCCCCTTTCCCCATTTCATCTCTTCTACCCACCTCTTCCATTGTTCTTTCCTCTTTCCTTTCCCATCTCATTTTCATCCTTCTCCCTTAAAGATGCCAAAGCAAAAGCAAAGAGCTAAGAGGGGTAAGCCTCCGGTGGAAGAAGAGGAGGATGAATTTACTCCACTATGGGGAACCTTGACCAATCGGCTGACTATGGAGCCCCATTTATGATCTTTTCTCCTTCTAAAGGTTATAGGTACAAATTCCTTCTTTAAAAATAATCTTTTTCCACTTACAAGTATTTTGATGATGACATTTTAGAGGCATTGCAACTGAAACATAAAATAGATTATTTATGTGCTCGATTAGGGTGGTCTAAATTTATGTCTTTGCCATTTCACTCATATAGGACTTTAATGCTAGAGTTTTTCACCACACTCAATCCCATTATTGATTCCCATAAGAAATTTGCATTTAGATTGGGGGGTAGTGATTATACTTTGGACTATGACCTCATGTTTCGCGTCTTTGGGTTTCCCAAAGGCGGTGTTTATGACCCTCTATTTAAATATCATCCTAAGGACTTTTGGGCGTATCTCACGGGAGGGGAAGTTTTGAAAGACAATCACACACACCCTAATGGCCTCATTATTGACCTGTCTTATATAATCGTGCATAAATTCATGCGAATGGCAATTTTTAGGAAGACAGAAAGTAATAAAATCTCCCATCAAGAACTTTTGATGTTGCGGTGCATGCACACAAAAACACGCATTTCTACCACCTATTTTGTATTGCACACACTATGGTAGGTTATTCAATCCAAGAAGACCGCTCTTGCAATGGGCCACATTATCACCGGCTTGGCCCTCCACTTTCGTGTATTTGACCCCAAGATCACAGAAATGGAGCGGATTAAAGTCGGTCTCATTAACAAGCAGATGCTGATCTGAGTGGGTATCATTAATTCTGCCAATGTGCTGCGTGCCCACACGAACCAGAGATGTTATCACCTCAACCAACCTACCACCGGAGCCTCTGCAAGTGCCTCCACAGCCAACATCCCTCCTTTCCCTGCCCATGAAGATGATGATGATAATGCCAAGCCACCTCCCAATCCTCAAGGATGGCAAGCCGTGCTAAGTCATTTTGATGATTTTGAGGATCGTATGAACCAGCGTTTCGATGCCATTCAATAGGATATTCAGCACAAACGTGATGATCTTTCTCAAGAGGTTCATAACATCCAAATGGAGCAATACTATCACAATTACAAGCTTCGCCATTTCATTGAGATGTCCGGCATCAAAGTGCCTTCTCCAACTCCTTCACCACCCGATTCCCCTTCAGGGAAGCCATGAATCATCTCTTTTCTTTTCCTTTTACTTTGTGTCTTTTTCATTTTTATTACATTGTGTACTTTGTTGTGATGCATTTTGTGTATAACCACACATTGAGGACAATGTGTCCTTTAAGTGTGGGGGTATGTGGGAGATGCACTATATTGTTGTTCATTTGTTTAGTTCATGATGCATCTTCATAATGCATGCCATTCACCTTTAGATTTAATTACAGTTTAGTGAAGATATGCATTTTCATATTAGGCTCATGCATTTGATTGATGCATAACCAAGCTCCATCATTTGAATTTTTGCAATGCATCAATGTCATGAGTTATGCATATAGGAATCAATTTTTTCTTAATCATGCATTATAATCTTCGTTTAATGTTGAGTTCTAGCTTTAAAACTTAATCAATGGCTTGAGGTTGAGGATTGATAGTTTAATGAACTTAATGCTTAGTTTACTTTTTGTAATTGTGAACTTTGCAAGCTTAAATTGAGAAGAGTTAGAAGTAGAATAAGTGTGTTTATGGTATATTTATCAAAGTGATGCCCATTATTGATTAATAAAATAATAAAATAAAATAATGAATAAAGGTGAGATGGAGCATAAAATGCACTCACTAAAAGCGAGATGGAGCATAAAACGCACTCGCAAAGTTTAGAATTATGTATATTATATCTAATTAGGCTTAGCCTTGTTTATTGCCATAAATGCATCTTGCTTTGCTTATTACTTATTTCTTAATCTTTAGCTTGCAAGTACATGGTTGTGAAATGGTAAATGAGCTCTTCACTTGGTAACAATGCATCCTCAATCCTTGAGTCATTAATTTTATTTTAAGTGTGAGCTTGATATTAGGAGAAGAGTATATTGTGTACTTGAGTGAAAGTGGCCAATATATGAAATTCTTGATGTTGATGAGTTGTTTCTAGCATTTTGCTTGAGGACAAACAAAGATTCAAGTGTGGGGATATTTGAATATGCTCAATCATTCATTAGTTTAGGTTGTATGTTAGTATGAATTCATGTAGAAAATGAGGTGTTTTAGAGTATTTTTATGCTTTTAATTGTGTTAGTGACTGTGTAGGAGCAAATAGAAGCGGGAAGAGTCGAAAATAGAGCAAAGGAGCATCATTCGAGAAGTGTCTCAGCTGCAGGGGGCTGGTGCTCGCTAGAGTCCCCCACCTGATAAGTAAGGCTGGCGGTGAGTGCCAGCAAGCTGCCTGCTTGTGAGGGCTGGCGATCGCCAGTCACTCGAATTTAACTCTGTAAGATAAATCTTTGGGCACGTGGAGGCAATCCGGGAGGCAATCTAAGAGGCTTCTAGAAGAGAAAAATGAGGATATACATGACTAAATAAGAAAGAGAGGAGGGGGGATCTTTTTAGAAAAATTTTTTAGAGTTTTGGAGAGAGAAAGAAGGTAAGAAAGGAAGAGAGAGAGAAGAGGAAAGAGGAAGAAAAACATCATTGAAAATCTCTAGTTTTGCTCTTTCATCTTAATCTCTACCTTGTTCTTGTAATTGATTGTGGATTTTGTTATTTCAGATTGATTACATTTTGATTTGAGCTATGATAGGCTAAGAATCTTATATTAAGGGTTATGAACCTTAAATGATTTAACTTAAATTTTAAGTACTCATTATTGATTATTCATTATGTTCATTGTGTTTTTACTTATTGTTATTGAATAGCTTCAATATCATATTTTAGTTGAATCTATACATTGAGAGATGGTGGATTTAATGGATCTATGAATACAAACTTGATTGACCCATATTAGAGATAATAGGCTTGATCAATGACTCTTTTAGCTTGTGCTTATTCTTTATGATTGTTTATCAATTCCTACATGATTTGGATGAGAATTATTTCATGTTGTGAGTGATAATTGATTATGAGTTATTAATTAAATACTTGAGAGAGTTTAGTTAATAATTATGATGCTTGAGTGAATGATTTATAGGTGGGTACAAGAGATTATTTGCTTATTTAATTAAGGGGATTAATCCTTAACATGCTTACTTACATTAGTAATTGTTAATTTACAACCTATGTTTGCATTGTTTGGAGTAGTTACCATTAGTGTTGTTTGTTGAAATTCACATTTATTATTAGCTTTAAACAAGATATTAATAGGATCAAGTAGTGATTAAATTGGTCAATCTCCGAGGGAACGATATATTTTGTACTACTTGAATATTCCGTGCGCTTGCGAAAATTTTACAATAAGTTTTCATCAATATAGACACTAAAAATATCATCGTTCACTCTTTTAACCTGACTTTGAAGAATATAAAGTGTTAGCTGTGTTTTGAATTTGAAGAATAATCATATTTGAAATAAAACTAAAAGCATTTGCAACTGACCTTAAGTTTTTGAGATTTAATGTAGTTGTCATTGAGCATTTCTTCAGGTTTTCTTGCAAGCTTTGTGAAAGTGGCCCTTGCAATATTTCGTTGGTCAAACTCCATTCTTGTACTAATCCACGAAGGTATTCCAGCAGAGTTGTAATTGGGATCTCTCTTATAGATTTTATTGTGCCATTAATGCTTTCAGCAATGTTGGTTGTCATGATTCTGTATCTGTTATTTGCAGAATGTACTTTTGTCCACTTTTCATATCCGATGTCTTCAAGGTACTGATGCACATGTTGATCAAGTTTCTTTATTTCGATCATGTTGCTCTCAAACTCATGTAATGTGTAAGATTTTACAGCTGTAAAGAAGAATTCTCTTATTTGTGCTATATTCTTCTTGAATTTTATTTTCACGTTATTTAGTATATGAAACATACAAAATATATGTTCAGCTTTAGGGTAGACAACTTTAATGGCTGATGTAATACTATCATGCCTGTCTAATATTATGCTCAAATTTTCTCTGGTTGCTAAGGTTTTCTTTAATTGCTCGAAGAACTACTTCCAAGAATTATCATTTTTAGAATCAGCAACACAGAAAGCTAGTGGAAAAATTTTACCTTGGGCATCTTGGGTTGTAGCTGTTAGAAGGGTACCTTAGAATTTTGATTTCAAAAAAGTTCCATCAACAACTATGACAGGAATGCAATGATGCCATCCTTGTATACTTGCTTGCAATGCCTTAAAGACATATAGGAATATATTGTCTTCCTTAGTTTTCAATTCCATAATAGAACCTGGTTTTTTTTTGTATCATATACAAAAAAAACTTGGTAGAAGCGCATATGAATCTTCAGGGTTTCCTCGTATACTTTCTAGAGCAGCTTTCTTTGATTTATATGCTTTTATGTAGCTTATGGTTATCCCAAAATCTTTCTTCATGTCCCTTATTATATCAGCTAGGGTGTATACTATTTTTATGCTTGTGCATTTGGTTTCGATACATTCTGCGACTACTTGTGTTGTTGCTTGTCAATGGTTTCCATATCTCACTTCGAAGTTGCAAGTATGCGTATCGATGAATTTTTGAATCAAAAATATATTTATGTTTCGATACTTTGAAGCTTTCATTATCCAGTTACAATTGTCATCCAAGCATTGTAAGTCGTATTTTTTGAAGCAATATCTTATCACTCTAAACTGAAAATTATTTTCTATTGCGTAAAAAGTGATGACCGTCTTTAATGTTTCCTTGTCTTTATATAGCAGCCCAGCTTTGACTTCTTTGCAATTCGGATCAGTTATTGTTATCGATTGAGAAAAAGGACTATGTACTTCTTCTTCCTTTTGGTTGTTGTCGTTAATGTTACTTTTTTCCAATTGTTTTGCATATCCAATAATGTCTGAACTTATATCTGTTGCCTTTATATTTGTTGATTGATTCTCTGATGTTGTTGTTCTTGTTGGTGGAGATTCAAAATAACTAATGTATTTTTGTTTTTCTTGGAATGTGATGTAGAGAGGGTATTTTATGCTATCGCTTTTTGTATTTTTCAGCTGCATATAAAACTTCAGAGTTGAATCATCTTCAATTTCTAATGCTGGATATTGTTCCTTAACTTGGTATGAAATCTGTAGCTTGTATTCATCTTTTTACATTTTGAGACGTTCAAAAATTATTTCGATTAAGTTTTAGTAGCTGCAATCCTTTGGCATTGAAATTTTTGAATATGAAATCATCAGTCCATTGTCCGTTGTATTGAATGAAAATTAATAGTTTTTCCATTCCTGCAAGTAAAAAAAACGTATCAAAAACGGATAATATACTAATCGTATACTACATTGTAAAAAAATATACAGAATTTCTGCATATTCTATGATCTCAGTTTAGATCTTAATTTTTATTTTTTAAAAAAATTAAAATATACTGAATGTATACTACATTGTAAATGTATACTAAATTGTAAAAAAATATACAAAATTATTTGGTTAATGGAAGAATTGATAGTATATAATTGTTATCTATATTTTCAGATTTTTGAATTAGAATTTTTACCTTTGGATCTTTAATTTTTGTTGCTTCTTCCTTCTTCTCTGTGCTGTTCTTTTATTGATGATGATTCAGATTGAAATTTAGATTTCTTCGGATTGAGATTGAGATTCAATAATGTTTGTTTGAGTTGATTATTGGAGATTTTTGGTAGATTTGGGGTTTCTGAATTCAAGGTTTGAATAAAAAGAAGAAGCTGATCTTAAAGGTTAAAGTGAGAGGGTGAAAATGTTGGGTTTTGTAGTAGGAAGAAAACGGAATGTTGGGGTTGAGCGGAAGGAAGAGGCACGAGGGTGATGAGTTGAAGGAAGAAGAACGCAGCTGAAGGAAGAGGAACGCAGCTGAAGGAAGAGGAGGTAGGCGCGTAATATTTTTTAGGAAAAAATGGGCACGCTTGTAATTAATGAAAACAGTGGATATTTTTATTATTGAGATATGTTTTTAGGGTAGATATGTTAAAAGCCCAATTATTTAATTAAGTTAAAAAGTACTTAAAATAATAAGTTAAAATTTTTAACTTAAAATATTTACTGAACACATTAAATCATTAGGTTTTAAATTTTTTTATTAAATTGACTATTTTGTCTTTATTATTTAAAAATTATTATTCACTTATCAATATTATAATATTAAATAGGTAAAATTGATCACTTTTATGATTTTCAGCACTTATAGTTATCAAACATATTTATTTAATTCACTACTTAAAAATTTCAGTATTTATTATATTCAGTATTCAGCACTTAATTTTCAGTTTTATCAAACACCACATAACTTAAAATAATTAAGTACTGAATATATTAATTTTCAGCATTAAATAGTATTATCAAACACCCTCTTAATCCCAAATTAATGGAAATCATAATGAACTCTATTTCTCCGATTTACAATAAATAAAGATTTCATATTAAATATAAATGTAGCCAAATGCACATGATGCTGCTAAGGTGCCTAAGTAATCTATACTTCAATTTGTTCGGTAAGGAAAAAATATCAAGGGGGCTTTAGCTAGCAAGGTGCATGAGTAATCTATGGCGGCTTTAGCCCCTGCTACAGCACATTAAACTACTTTGTAGCTATTGATTTCTTATCAATAAAACTAGCTATTAAAGTTTTTGAGCTAGTTGAAGTTTGGTTTAATTCTCTGCTGCAAAAAAAGGAAGAACCAGGGAGGTGGGGAATCGAATTCTGATATTCACATTTGATGTCCACACCAATAACTAAATAAAACTAGCTATTGATGTACTGCAACTCTTAAATCAGCAATCAAGTAACTGAAGTAAAACACAATCAAACTGTAAGTATATATTACAAAATATATTAAAAGAGAAAAGGAAATCCTTTAAAGCATCTGATTAGTATTGTACATTGTTTTTCATCTATGTGTGCAAACATCTTCTGCAATTCCTAGAACACAATTAACGGCAGTGTAAATGTCTGAATACATCAGGCTAGATTATGGCCCTCCTACTCAGATGGTTTTCTCTTCCTCCCAAGAATTGAAGCTCTCTGCAATCTGGGGCCACCCATTCGCCATTTCTTAAAAGCCGCCATGGAGGATTGAGCTGCCTCATACACTGAAAATGTACACAGCCATTGTATGAATGTTGCGTTTTAAATGTGAGAGGTATAAGATAACAATATGTAGTCAAAGAAGCAGAAGGATCTCACAATTGATTTCTTCCTTTGTTAGAAGTCCCAAGAATTTGGAGGCTGCTGCAAATGCCGTAGTGTGGGCCTTGAATAGGACCTCCTTGTACCGGATTCTAAATGCATAGGTGAGCAACAAACCAATGGTTTTATCACATCTGAACAAAATAATTGACAAACAAGTTATGGTTCAATCATGAACCAATTTGTTAGAGGAAGGGAAAAGATGGATACTGTATTTTACAAATATAATGTCAGCTATGACATGCCAGTACTGCTTAACAGCTTGTTATAGTTTTTCCACCAAAAGGACATATAGAATTATGTGACCTCATAACATCATATGGAATCATAGTCAACAAATCATCCTAAATTTGGTTGTAACATAGCTGGTGAGTAAGAAAGGTGCCAGAAAAATACCTATCCACCATAGCACCCATCTAACTCAAATCATTTTAATATAATCCATTCATGCAGTTAAAAGGTTTGTCTTTGACAACCAAATGAAACACCCACCGCAAAAAATGCTGATTAAGTTTCCTTTTTTTCCACCTATCCCCTCAATGCCTAATATTAATTGCACTACAGAGTGAGGAGTGAGAGAAGGAGTTCAACATATGAACTTCAGATCAAAACAAGAATCACATTCTAGTTGGGGAATTCCCTCTTGGCCTCTACCTAACCTAAGGACTCAGACTAGTGCCTTCCATTCAACCCTGAACCAAACATTGATATTCTGCTTTAGAACTTCAACCTAAACTTAGGTCAAAATACAATAAAAAATCTAAGTAAATTTTAGAAGTAATGAAGTAAAAAAGCTAATGTGGCTTATAATCACAGTGCTTGAAGCGGATGCTATTGATAAATATATAAACTATCCGTTTCATGAATGGATTTGGTCAATGTAAACCGATGTTCACATGTTATGGCATGCATGATATACTTAAACTTATTTATATTTATAACTGTTTTTGGTGGCAAAACAAAGAGATAGTCTCACGTTGATGCAAATAAAATATTCTAAAAAATTTGCTCTCTTCGTCATCTATAAGATTCATGACCAGATACTGCCCATGCCACAATTATAATAGTAACAGGCAAGTAGTCCTGTTACATAGTCCAATAAAAGGCACTCAAAAATGTATTAAAGGGGTTATAATACAATTGAACAAATATAAGGGCATAGAGTGGAACTCACAATGGTGCTAGCTTGCATCCAAATTCATAAAAGTATGGACAGCGAGATCTTAGATCCACACAAGCAGCATCAGCCTGGATTTCCAGCCTTGTTCTGGAAGGAAAGGAATCACAATTATAAAAAGAAAGAACAAAGAAAGAAAGGTGATGTGTGACTGCACAAAACAAGCCATCCTCCATGCTTGTATGCTTAATATGTGAAAAGTTTTTGCACAGAACCTAACCAGAGTCTATTGACATAGTCAAGCTCCTACCATGCATTACCGCATTTATAACGCAAAAAGAAATTGACATCAAGAAGAAAGATGCCTCCCTCTTACTCAAGCACAAAATGATAAATATCATGAAGAACAAGTAGATCTATTACTTTTGATTGAAACAGGCAGGAACACCCATTGACACAGCTTGCCTCAGGTGCAACTCACGAGCAACCCAGAAAGGTAGCTCAGATTTTGAACCTTGTTCAACCTAAAAATCATAATTTT
>CATIWO010149415.1:0-21905 GCA_949673435.1 Macaranga tanarius | reverse complement strand
TGTTTTATTATTTTTAATTGTCTAATTATTTCTTATGCATTTTCATTCACTATACCATTTTCACATACCGTGCACACAGTCCCTATTAAACCGACAATGGTTGTTGCTTTGCTGCCTGTGTTTCACTCAAACCTGGTGGTGGAGTATATAGCTATTGTCACTCACAGTGGAGTACAATTGAGTACATCGTTTGGACCTTTGAGTGGGAAGACGGAAAGAGTATATAATAGACTGTGGGAGCCTTTAACCTTACCCGAGACTCAGCTCATGTAGTGCCCTAGCAACTACTCCTAAGATTTCCCTAAATGCATGTGTTTTGTTGCCATATAGTAGTCTCATTTATAAAGTTCAAGCCCGATAATGATGATCCATTTTAGATTGGGCTTTAGTATAATTAATATATCTTAAAGGGTTATTTATAAAAAAATGCATGAACTTTGGCGCTTTTGATAATTTAATCATGAACTTTCAATTTTGGTAATTTTATGCACAAAGTTTTTTATTTTTGCAATTCAATGCACCAGTTGAAAATTCGGTGAAATCTTACTGACGTGGCCACCGGAAAATCTGAGTCAGTCCACGTAGATGCCACGTCAAAATGCATCTTTTTGATAATTTTCAAAACAATGCACAAACTTTGATATTTTTTGTAATTTTATCATGAACTATTAATTTTGTGGCAAATTGATGCATGTGTGTATATATATATAGTTTAATGTATATTTTTTCAATTGATACATGTAGAATGATTATATAAGCAATTTGAGTTCAAAATTAAATTTTTAATTTAAAAATTATTAATGTTGTTTATTATTATTTTAATTCAATTGTTATATTCAAATTAATATTTATTTCATTATTTTGATTTAAATTATTATTTAAAAATAATTTTATTAGTTGAAATTTTTATTTCATTAATGTAACATTAAATAGTAATTTTTATAGTATTTATTAAATTAACATTTTCATATGATTATAAAATCATAATATTTTCTAAAACATTAAAGAAATTAATTAAATTCTAAAATATTGAATGATATTTTTCAAAAATTTAAGAACTCAAATATAAAATTTTAAGAAATTACTATTTATTATTAATTTAATTAAATTAAAATTAAAATTTAAAATACTTGAATTATTTTATAAATAATAATTTAACTCAAAGTAATAAAATAAGTATCAATTTGCATGTAACAATTGAAATAAAATAATAATTAACAAAATTAATAATTTTTAATTAAAAAATTTAATTTTGAACTCTCATTGTTTAAATAATTGTTTTATATGTATTAATTCAAAATGCATATACTTGAGCATAAATTTGCCAAAAAAATTAATAGTTCATGATAAAATTGCAAAAACTATCAAAGTTTGTGCATTGTTTTGCAAATTATCAAAAAGATGCATTTTGACATGGCGTCTACGTGGACTGACTCAGATTTTTCAGTGGCCACGTCAGCAAGATTTCACCGGATTTTCAACTGGTGCATTGAATTGCAAAAATAAAAAAGTTTGTGCATAAAATTGCCAAAATTGAAAGTTCATGATTAAATTGCCAAAAGTGCCAAAGTTTATACATTTTTTTATAAATAACCCTTGTAAATTTTCCGTTGCTAATCTATTTTCCATCACAAATCCATCTTGATTCTGTCTTTATTTAGCGACAAAATGTTTGTTTTCTAAGTTCCATCTCTAAACATAAATTTTCTTGTAGTGTTACTCACACTTCAAAAAATTCACAAAACATTGTTACCATCTGAATTCTAAGCTTGCTAATAGGGATACGAGAAAACCCAAAAATGATAAAAAAAAAATTCAAAAGAATTGGTGTATGGAAAAGGCAGTAACATGAATTGGTTCAAGATTCAAATTTTAGTGCAACCCAAATCTAATTTAGTAAATCATAACTTGAGCCTAAAGCCCATAAGCTCAATTAGATTTAGGTAGAAAGTTCAAGAGAATTCGTCGTCTCATCGAAGAGGTGCTCATCCCTTTGGTTAGATGAATGTCTCTTTCCTAAAACGACCGCCTATAGAAAGGCAGTAAATAACTTTTCAAAAATTTTAATTTATTTTTTAGTTAAAGTAATTTTATCTTTATTATCTGAAGAGTATCCTTATCTTGAAGATTAAAAGTTGATATTTTAGTCAGCTTCAGATAATATCAAACAATAAATTATGTTCATTTATGAATTTTAGAAGAGTTGTCTAGTAGTCTACAAGACGAGGATGGAATTCAAAAGATGAGGGAGTTTTTTTTATAAGAAAAATATTTTAAAAAAAGAGAATGGACTAGTTCTAATTCTTAATATTAGGAATAGACACTTAATTCTAAAATAAAATAGACTTAAGGTGAGTTTAAAAGGGATAGTTTAACTAAATAAAATCATAGCTAGGCAACCATTACTGGATTTCTTTTTAGACATGAAATCATCAGTTCTCTTATGAAGTCAAAGACGATGATAATCTAAAGGTAAAGTCATCCTTTAATAAGCCTATTAATTTTTTTTATCATCTATTGCATTTTCTTTTGATTCAAACACTTTTTATCCATTACAATCTAAAAGTTTGTGACACTTTAAAATTCTTCATTAATTTTGTTATTGACATCTATTTGTGACACTTTGAGATTCTTTATTTTTACGATATACCATTGTTTATAGCATTTTGAAATTTTTTTCCCTTTTTTTAAAAATAGGCAAACAAAAATACTTATAAAATAATTCCAAAATAAATTACAAAGACAAATGTCTCTATAAAGAGATGATCAACTTTTTATAGGCGATCCCCTCTGAGAGATTAGGTCTAACATCTTAGTAATTCATTATAAACTTTTTCATGTTCTTTTTATCATAAAATTTTTTTCTTCATTTTGTTTTATTATTTTGAGATTTTAGAATACATTTTGATGCATCATTTATGATTTAGTCTATTTTTAGATCACAATATTTAATGTCCCTATTTGATGTTTAATTATAGCATATATCCTCATGACTAATATTTTTTTGATTGATATACAGTACGTTTTGAATTGTAAATTGGTATGTTTTAGAATAAAATATAGTTAATGAATGAATTGAATTGTGTTTCTTATTAAAACTTGAGAGTAATTTTTTATTTGTTTCTCTAATTTTGTATATCATGGGATTGATTATTCTTTTAGTGTTTTTTAAGATTGATTAAATGGTTACAATAACCTAACCTCTATTTTCTTGTAGAAATTGAAGAATAGATATATTGGATCTAAGACTCTTCTTTTGTGTTATCAGTAATTAGATTCCCAACAAAACCCTACTGTTTAAAAGTTAGTTTTTTATTTATTTGATAGATGAATTGTAATTTATTTCTCATTTCCTTTATGTAGAATTTATTTATTTATTTTATGTGATGGGTACTTTTATGTGTGATGGTGTATGGATGTATATATATATGATATATGATTTATGAAAACATATCATAAATTGGATGTAATAAGTAAATAATTAAAAAAAAAAAAATTTATAATGAGAAAAACATATTTGGAGGCTAAACTAAAAGGTTGGCCAGGCCTCAAGCCCGTACCTAGTTTGTAGATCCAATCTTAAAGATGTATTTACTGAGTGTTAAAAGTTTATTTTCGCTAAGAAAAGATCAACCTGCAAGGCAATCAAGTCTACCTACTTAATTCAACCATAAAAATACCCACAATCACTTTCCATTAAGGTAATTTAATTTTAATAAACACAAAGCAATATAAAATGGAATTAAGACAACCCAAATATTAAAGGAATCACTCTCAACTTGTTATTAATTTATAAATAATTAGGATACATAAATAAGACTCCTCATACCATCTGCCTATATATAAATACAGTTTACATGGGCAGTTATAACATGGTATTTTTCTTACTCAATCTTATCTTATCTTGGCAATTAACACTCCCAACTACCAAAAGGATATTTAAAAACTATTTCCTGTAGATAAGAGCAACCCACTCTGCCATGTAGGCAGCCTACCACCTAGCTTAATTCAAATCCTACTAAATCAAGATATAGCCATAACTGCTTGTAACTACCACCATGTGTCACACTTAAGTCAGCTTGCCTCAAACTAACTCATGTCTGAATGTTAATTATTGCACCTACGAATTTTGCTACTTGGGCAACTGCCAATACTAGCTAACACAATTATGCCACACTTCCAAATAGTTAGCATAAGACTTGAGCAAATACAACTTGCTTACTATCCTTAAATTCTAGTAATATCGCTTCATGTCTTGATATAACTTTTGCCAAAAAGCAGTGTCCAAATCCTCGGCCAAGCCTTACTTATCTTTTTAAAGCTTTACAAACCACTCTCACTAGTTGAACTCAACGTCCTCGTCGAGCTAAAGTAGGCTTCAATTTGTTTCTAAAATTGCCATAGGGTGGTGTCCTTTTCCTAAGTAGCATCTACTTTTGGCTTTCCTTTCCACTGAACTAGAAACTTAATTCTTTAATTTTTCTTGCTCTACCCAAAGGTCCTATGGTCCAATATCCTTTTCATATCTTCAGTAAATTATTTATTAATAACTAGCAGAGCACACTTGGTCTTGCTCCTCACAGGATATGCCTTATCTTCATAAAACCTACATAGGAAACTCACATAAAAAGTAGGATAGACTTTAATTCTTTCAATCAGCTTGAGCTTGTAGGCCACATTCTCCACCTTGTTAATAATCTCAAAGGGGCTATTATATTTGGGAATCAATCCCCTATGTACTAACTTGTTGCTAATTTTCTTTCAAATTTGGAGAGTTAATTTAAGCGACACCTTATCCCTAACATTGAATTTTAATGGTCAATACTTCTTATCAATATACTTTTTTAATTATTTTGGTTACCTTTTGAAGATTGTGCATGGCCTTTTCAAGTATCTTTTACTTATCTCTCGCATACCGATAAGTTGTTGGCACTTACCCCTGGTTCTATGCTTGGTAATTTTAAAAAGGTATTGGATGGCTATTCTAAAACTAGCTTGAAGGGACTTGCCTCAATTACAAAAGACTTATGCAAAATAATAATAAAATTATGCATTATCTAGCAGCTCTAACTATTTTTTCTAACTTACTAATATATAATGCCTCAAATATTCTTCCAATAGGTGGTTAATCCTCTCAGTCTATCCATCAGTTTGTGAGTGATTCATTGTGGAAAAGTTCATATCTGTCCCTAATATGTTGAATAAGGATGTCTAGAGTTATTAATAAATCTTGCATCATAATCACTTACAATGTCATTTAGCATACCAAATTACTCACTAGATTACGGTAAAATAATTCTGCAGCCATATCTGAAAGGTAAGTAGAAGGTGCAGCAATAAACACAATATATTTTGAGAACATGTCAACCATAACTTTAAAAAATCCACTAATAAAATTTATAAAGACTGATACCCATGGTTTTTAACAATCGAAAGCTGTTGGGCTAGACCAACTTCCTTTTTTATTCAATTTTTTCATACTGGAACATAAAATAAACCTTGACGTTTGCTTCAAAATCCTCCACTATTTTAGGCCAGAAGTATGACTAAGATAAGAGGGTTAGCATTTTTTTTAACTCTAGCATGGCCAGCTCATTGTGGATCATATGTTTCTTTCAATAAGTCCCTCCGTAGCTCGCTTGAGGAAGGCATGGAAACTCTCCCCCTTAAAAATGAGGAGATCATCCTCAATCTATTACTACCTCATTGTTTCTTCATTAACCTATTGCACCAACTTTACATATGCATTGTCATTAGTA
Organism: Macaranga tanarius; assembly: GCA_949673435.1. Classification (NCBI taxonomy): domain Eukaryota; kingdom Viridiplantae; phylum Streptophyta; class Magnoliopsida; order Malpighiales; family Euphorbiaceae; genus Macaranga; species Macaranga tanarius. Next base: position 16,146 of record CATIWO010149415.1, on the reverse strand, counting down.
GTAAAGAGCTTTAATCCCTTCCAACATTTTTTATTCTACTCATATAATAGAGTAAATGCTAGCAAAAACTTCTTTTCTACTAAAGGCATCAGTAATCTGATTATTTTTGTCAGGTTTATGCTCCTACAAAAAGTCATATTCTACTAAGAATTCTTACCAATGTACTTACTTTGGAGGTAACTTCTTTTGAGTTTTAAAGAAGGTGTTGGCAATGTTGTCTATCTGAATAATGAATCTAGGTTTTAGTAAATAGACCTGTCGTACCTATAAATAATACACCATAGCTTTCTCATGAGCACTATATCTCTACTCAGTTGTGTTGAGGTTGTAGCTCTCAAATGCCACATGATGGCCATCTTGCATTAGAAATCCATGTATAGCTTTATCAGAGGAATTTATATGCACTTTAAAAGGCAAATTACAGTTAGGCTGCATGAGAATTGATTTGAATGCAGTAGCAACTTTAAGTTTATCAAAGACCTCTTGGAATGCAATAATCCACACCCACTTATTGCTTTTCTTTAAAAGGTTTATTAATAGAGCAACCTTTTTAAGTAACTAGTAATGAACTTATGGTAATAAATTCTTAAGCTAAAAAATGACCGCAACTCCTACACCTTGGTTAGGGTTTACAAATTGATGATGGTAGCAACTTTTTAAGGGCCCATCTGCACCTGGCGATTACTAATCAGCTGACCAAGGAACATAATTTTTCTACTTAGAAAACTCATATTTCTCTAGCTTTACATATAACTGATGATTTCACAGTCGTTGTAGCACCATCCTAAAATGGTTCAAGTGTTCATAAATGACCCATTGTAAATAACAATGTCATACAAATACACAATAATAGAGTTATCTAGTGAATCATATAAAACACCACTCATCAAGTTAAAGAAAATAATTCATAAGAATTTTGTAAACCAAGTTGTTTAGCAATTTCAACTGGTCAATACCTTAACCTCAAGTCAAATTTTGTAAACCAAGTTGCCTTACACAACCTATCTATTAGGTTTTGCACTAATGAGACTAGTTATTTATTTTTTATTGTCATCTTATTTAATTCCCCGATATTAACGCACTTCCTTAGGCTTCCATTTTACATTTTTTAAAATAGCATTAGGGCACTAAAAAGGGCCATAAAGACATTGTATAAGGTGGACGTAAAGGGAAACTAAACCCAAATAGCAATTCAATCTTATGGTTTATGGCCCTTTTTTATGGTAGAGTTTTGGGTACTTCCACCATCTTGTCTTCCTTGATCTCTATCAAGGGAGCAAGATAAGCTTTCTTCCTCAGCTTTAGTCCATTTTTTATTGACATGTTAGAAATTTTTGCTTTTTGCCTCTTCTCTTCTTTCTCAAAGGGATGCACACATGGAATAAAATAGTAATTGGTTTCTTAAATTACCATCGCCCTATTTAAGTACAACATTAGGACAATATGGTTCTTGCATATGAAATCAATGCCAAGAATTAAGTCAAAGTTATTAAGTTGAATTACCAATACATCTACATCTCATTCCAATCAACTATCACTATTAGCACTCTGTAAAATATGCCTTCAACAGCCTGAGTCTTAAGATTCACATCCTTCGTGAAACTTAGGCAATCAGAGATTAATAATTTATATTGTGGTATGATTCTAAAAGTAATAAAAGTGTGGGTTACTCTTGTATCAAACATAATATTAATCTGCCTATCATTCACATTCACAGCCACATGCATCAATCTAGAATAGGAAAACATTAAGCCATCAAAATTATTAGTTAATGGCTTAATGTGATTAAGATCAGTAATAATAAAATTAATAAATTACAAAGGATTAGCAATAGAAGGCACTTCCCTTTTAGCATCTTATTATTTTTCCTCTATAACTAAAGTATTCAATCTTTTTTTTAGGAAGTTTTTAGCATTGTAAGGGCTATTGCAAAAGAAAAACCTTTGATTTTTAAAGTCTCCCTTATTCTTGGAAGATTTAGCATCATACTTCTCCTTCCTTTTATCACCTACACTATGTTTCTTATCATCTTTCTTCCAATTGTCTTTCTTCTCTTTTCCTTTGTTCTTTTTAGAGTTTGAAGAAGAGGAGGCATTGAAATTTTTTTTTTCATGTGATAATCAACTAAGAATTCTACATCAACAATCATACTTAGGAGATATTTAACATTGTACCTCTGAATTTCTAATTATGTTCAATATTGCAGCCCAAAAAAGAAAGTGAACAATTTTTCTTCCTCTAACATGTTTTGAATATCCAACGTCAAGGAACTGAACTCCTTGAAATATTTCCTTACTATGCCTATGTATTTGAGTCACTTCGTGCCATCCTTAACAGCAACCCATAAAAAGTTGTTAGAATGGAACTGATCCTTTATTTCCTTTCTAGGCCTTTTCTATAACTCAATTTTTAGCTTTCCAATACTTAAGTCATTAGCCAACCTAATCCGCCATTAAAATTTTGTGTCTTCCAATAAGTACATACTTATGATGGTGACTTTTTCAATTTCAAGTATATAAGCAGCCATAAAATATTATTCCACGTCCTATAAAAAAATTTCCCATTGTTTAGCATTCCTTGTCTTATAAAATGACTTTGGTTCAGGGACTTTGAGTTTGGGGCGTTTCTCCCCATTTTTAGTGGTAGTGTTCACTACCCTATGTAGCACCCCCAATTCATCATATAGATTAAAGTGATCCTTATGAATTTTTGTCAATTTATTAAAAATTGATGTGCAAATCTCTTCCACAAAGGATTTAAGATTAACAATTTTGTCCAGCAAAGATTTATCATTCTCTTCCTCCAAGAAAATACCTATTAGAGCTTTAATTCGTAGCACCCACTCTTTGATTTCATTGTTGCCCCTAGCCATAACTAATGAGGCTTTAATACTAGTTGTTATAGGTCTATTTTCATCGAGGAAAGATCAACTTACAAGGCAATCAAGTTTGCCTACTTAATTCAACTACACAAATACTCACAATTACTTTATACTAAGACGATTTAGTTTCAACCAGCACAAAGCAACAAAATAATGGAATTAAGGCAATACAAACATTACATAAATACTCCTAACCTATTATTAATTCATAAATAATGAGGATACAGAAATGGAACTCCTCGTATAAATAATCCCAATGCACAATATGTCTATATACAAATACAATTTACATAGGCAGTAATCATATGGTAGTTTTCTACGTCAATCCTATCTTATCTTAGCAGTTGACGCCCCCAACTACCCAAGAAATATTTGAACACCATTTTTTGCAGACAAGAGTAACCCACTTTGCCATGTAGGAAGCTTGCCACTTGGTTTAATTCAAATCCCACTAAATTAGGATGCAACTATAACTACCACCATGTTCACACTTAATTCAACTTGCCTCAAACTAACTCATATCTAAATACTAATTCTTACACCCACGACTTTTGCTACTTGGCTAATTGCCAATACCAGCCAATAGACTTTTCCCATACTCCCAAATTAGCTAGTATAAGACTTGAGCAAAAACATCTTACCTACTATCCAAAAATTTTAGCAATATTGCTTCGTGTTTTTGACTTGACTTATGTTAAGGATCAATGCCCAAATCCTTGGCCAAGTCTTGCTCATCTTTTAAGGGGCTTATGTTGAACCCTTATGGAATTCAGTTGGCATAATAATTCAATGTTCTTAGTTATTACCTAAGTAGCAACTCTTATATCTAATTCAAACTTTTTATGGCTTTGATTTGTATTTTTCAAATAAGTTGTAAAGCTCACAGTAGCTGAACACTTAGACATGCATTAAACCCCATAACCTACGAACATCAAGTGTTAAATCACTAAAAATCAGGTGTAGATAAAAGCAAAACAAAAAAAAAAGTTATTTTTTAAAAAGAAAATCAACAAAGTTAAGTTCTAAAATTTTATTTTTGTATTTTCTAAAAATACAAATATATTATTTTTCATTAGTTTTTAGTTTTTAAAATATAATGTTAATATATTATATCATAATATATAAAATAAGTCGTAAATAAAAAATAGAAATATTATTTAATTAAAATGTAAAAGATTTAAATATTTTTGTCTCTTTAAAATTGAAGTGTAAAGAAATTAAAATTAAAATTAAAATTTTGATTTATAGAAATTTATTTTAATTCACATAATGGGTGTAGATGAGACAAGTCGAGTAAAACTTTGATTAGCTTGACTTTGTTTATTTACTACTCATCATTATATGATTTATAATTGTGAACTGTTCATGAGCCTAAATAAATTTAGAAAATATAAATTAATAATTAAGATTATTCATTAAAAATATAAAATAAATTATTTATAAAATATATATATTTAATAAAATTATAAGTTTATTCTAATAATATTTTTCATTGAATTTCATTATATTTTTTATAAGTAAATGTATATTATACATTCAATATCAAACTATTATCATATTAAAATTATGAGCTAATTTATGAATTTTATTTGAATTTGTTTATGAATTTAATAAATTGAGCTTACATAATTTAAATTCAACTTATTTAATAAATATGTTTAATATATGAATTTGAACAAAATTTTTATCGAAGTGAGTTTTGAAATAGTTTATAAACAGTTTGGTTGAATTACAACCTTATATGTTTAATAAAATTTTTAAACTTTGAAAATATTCATGACCCAATTCCACATTAGATTATGCGCGAGTGACAAAATATAATTCTCAGAATAATACTATCATGATGACAACAAAATAAACATTTAGTAACTTAATTTTACAGTTATAATTAGGTTAGTATGAGATTTAAAAAATTGATAAATGATTTAACTTTTTTTATATTTCTCACATATCAAATGAATTTTAGCTCTATTATTATATATAACTGATAAGATTATTTAAGAATAAATAACATGATTCGAATCTCACCGAAAATAATCTCCTCTCTTAATATATATATATATACATATATATATAAATGGATTGGTCAAAGATAGAGTACATCAATCAAAATTAGCAATAATTGAATCGAACAATTTTTTAGTATGTATAATTAGAGTTTGCTTCATCATTTCTTGTAACATCAACAACATTATATTTATATCATTTTGCAACATCATTAACCATGAGAAATTAATTTGTCCCCACGAAGAGTTCAAGTGGTAGGAGGTATGAACATTCTATTAGTAAGATTATGGATTGATTTTCCATCCCCTCTGTACTCTTTTTTATGGTATTAAAAATTAACCACGTCAACTGAATTCTATCTAAAAAAATCAAGAGAAATTAATTCATTTAGCAAGAATTATACTACAATTAAGCACCCAATACAGGGGAAGAAAATAAAGATGAAATTTAAAACCTATAACATATGCTAATTAGTACATTTTATGGGATTGAGATTATAAAATTAGCCTAATTGCCCGATGAACTTTTTTGGGTTAGGGTCTGGCCCCCTTTTGATCGTTTTGGGCAAATTCAGTCCCTAAACTTTGGATATTATGCATATATTTTTAGCCTTGGTGGAAAGTTCAGGTCACAAATTCACCTCTATTTTTGAGGTGAGCGCGAATCAAAAAAATTTTGGAGATTAAATTTTTTTTTGCAAACATACCAAAATTTGAGAATGTTAAAAATAAAAACTTCATCATTGTATCATATTTAAAAATCTTTATATTATACCATTCCATTTTTAAAAATAAATCAATGTATAGATTCGATTATTTTGGAACGGTTCAATATGGTAAGGTTTCAAATTCAGATTCGAGAATTTAAATACTCTTAATACTAAATATCTATTTTTTTAATAAATAAAATCATAATAACTTTTAAAAAAATTTAAAAATAAAAATAATTTGTCTAGAAGTATAAAAAAAATATACAATCAATTTTTAACGAATACAAATGTTAATTTTTGAAAAAAAAATCTCAATACAATAATTTTTAATCAAATTAGTATTTTGTAAGTATTTTAATATACAAACCTCAATTAATTAATTATATTTAATTATGATTTAATTACATATTTTACAGAGCAATGATTATATATGATGTATTATATTTTTTAATTTATTGATAAAAATAATTTCATTTTTATCAAATATTATATACATATATATACATTTTTAGTATTATATTTGATTCTCGATTCGAAAATTTATAAAAAAACCTGAAATATACCAAAATATTCATATAATTTGATTTGATGGGATAATAAATTTAAGTTATTCAATCCACTATAATTTAATACTATTCAATTTGATGATTTGATATTCTTTACTGATAATAGGTCAATTAGTGTGCTAACTGTCCCCTTCCCGTACCGATGATACTGAATTTCGCATCAAGTCTTAAAATATGGACCTTGTCCAAAATAAAAAATAAAAAACTAGTGTAACAATGATACACAAATTCATGGAAGGTCTAAAAGGATCTATTTAAAGGACTTAGAAGCAGTGCCGAAAAAAATAAAAAGGACTTGGCAAAGGGTACTCCAGGTACGGAAGAGGAAAAAGACAAGTCACAGCTTTTTTAATAATTGAAATGCAGCGGCCAGTGGGTTGTTTTGTAATGGTTTGCAGAGAAATATATATACATATATATATAGTAATAATAACAATAATTCACTGCTCATCATCTTCTTCATTTTGTAGACAAATGCATGTGACCCACCTCACAAATAATGGAACCCCATGCATCTCTGCTACCCAACACCTGCCCCTTTCACACCCTTAAAAAAAATAATAAATTATTATAATTATTAAGCTGTAAAACAGCCCTAAAAAGATTATCTTAGCCTATAGTACTATGTATTTTGATTTTGATGGATGGTGCTTCAAAATTAATCTCAAACTTTGTTAGCATTATTGCACTTGGTATTTATTAGTAAGTATAAAATATCAGTCATGAGGGAAGTTGATTCTTTTCTTCATCTAATTGTAGCCTTTTTCTTTTTTAACATAATTGTTAGCTTAATTTGTTACATCTTATATATTGTATAAAACTTTAATGTTCCATCAATAACATATATAGTAATGTAATGTAGTGTAAGAATTAATTATAGTGTTAAAAAAAATAAGATATAATTATTGAGAATATAATAACAACTAGAAGTAATCATTTTGTATTCTCAAAAAAAAAAAAAAAAAAAAAAAGAAGTAATCATTTTGTTGCAAAAGAAAAAGAATTTTTTTAGCCCCTACTAGCATAACAAGATTTTTTGAAAAAAATTGGAGGACAAATTTCATCAATCTGCATTTTTATTATAACATGATCAATATTTGAACTCATAATTTTTAATATTATAAAAAAATGTATTATTTGATGATTGCAATAATATATGTTTTTTCAAAATGTCATAAGAAGCAAAATTCTTATTTTCTTAAATTTTATTGCAATCAATAATTAAATTTATAACTACTAATGTCTATTATATTTTTATCAATCAAATATATAATATTTAAAATATATTTCAAACATTTGACATTTATATTTAAATGTAAATGTGAATATTAATCTTTGAACTAGTTAATATATATTTTTTTAAAATATAAGAAATTTCATATGAAGTAATTTGAAATTAAACTCATAATTTTTTAACATAATAACAAATTTTATTGTTATATACTCAATTTTTTTTTTGTATTTATTATGTTTTTCTTAAATAGAATTGAATTAAATTGGTTGTCTAAAACTACACTAATAAATATTTATATTTTTTATCATTTGAAGTACCGATTGCTTAATATGTTTTTAATGCCTCATTAAATTATTTTTGCAATTTAAAAAAAAAAAGTTGTAAGTTACAAAATGCATATGCCAGCAGGCCCAGCACTTCTTCTACTCACAGCAGTTACATAAATATTATAGTGAAGTGTAGAATAAATAATGTCAGATTCTTGTCTCTTTATGCAAACGAACAAAGGCAAAGGATGTAAAAATATATGAACATTCCCATTATTTTGTTTGGTTTCTAACATGTAACACACCAACAGCCCATGTTCTTCTTTTTCTTTTCTTGCTCTGCTTACATTACCCACATCACATCTCTCAACCAACACCCTTTTTTTTTTTTTAATTGAATTTCTGTGATGATATAATCGTTATAATATTCATAATATATAGCTTGCATCTCTCATTGATTGCTAGCTGTGTACTCTTTTTCTCAACCTTTTTATTATTTTCTTTTGCCTCCTGCAGCCTTTTCTTGAATGCTTCTTGTTTTCTCTGTTTTTCATTTGGTTCAGATCTGTAGTTAACTGGATGGTTATATGGTGATTCAGAGAAAAAATGCATCTGGGTCCTCATATTTTTCTTGGTTCTTTGCTTTCTTGCTTCTAAAAATGACTGCCAAGATGGGTTTTTTATGGAGGTAATTGAGCTTGATGTTTTATACCCCAAATTTCAATGAACTTTTGTATCTCTTTATTTAAACTTCTTGATTCTGCATTTTTTGTGTATGAGAAGGTGTGAAATAATCAAATTCTTGACGATCATTTTTCTTTAGTTGGGATGGGATTTTCATGCATTTTATAGTAAACTGGTATTTAGTGAATTTTTCACATTTTATCTTTGTGAGAAATCTATATTTGTTCAAGAATCTCATCAGGGTTTTTGAGCATGATGGAGAAGCTCCATAAAGAAGAGATTTTGGGTCTTGTGTTTCTGTCGATAATGTTCGTATCTTTTAGTAGTGGAGAAGCTCAGTCACAATCTTATCTCATAAATTGTGGAACAAATATGAGTGTTTCTGTTGATGGTAGGAGATGGAGTGGTGATTTGGTCCCCAATAACAATGTCACTCTTGGTTCTTCCTCTGTCTCTGCCACCACCTCTACTGCAACTGGTGATTCAACTTTAGGTCCACTTTATGAAACTGCTAGGATTTTTGTTGATGCCCTGAATTACACATTTGAAGGGTTGCAAGGAAATTACTTTGTTAGACTCCATTTTTGTCCTTTCCCTTTTGAGAATAAGAATGTCAATGAATCCTTATTCAGTGTCATATCTAATGGCATGAAACTGCTGTCTGAGTTTAATGTTCCGGGCGAGATTTCTCACAAGACTTCATATATGCAGAGGTCTACTAGTAACTCAAGTGCTTTGTTCTTGGTAAGAGAGTATGTCCTATTCAATTTGGATGTACTTTTACTCGAGTTCATTCCAACGAGAGGGTCATTTGGGTTCATAAATGCCATAGAGATTGTTTCTATGGTGGATAGGCTTTTCCCAGACTCGGTTAGTAGAGTTGGTGGAAATGAGGTAAATCTGAATTTGAACGAACTGGGGATTCATACTATGTATAGGTTGAATGTTGGAGGTCCTGAAATCAAATCCAATCAAGATTCAGATTTATGGAGGATGTGGGAAGTGGATTCTAGCTACATGATCACCGAAAATGCTGGTGCTGTTGTCAACAATGTTTCGAATGTCACTTATGCCTCCATTAATGATTCCTCAGTGGCTCCTCTTCTTGTTTATGAAACAGCAAGAGCCATGTCCAACACTGAAGTCCTAGAGAAAAGGTTTAACATGTCATGGAAATTTGAAGTGGATCCTGATTTTGATTATTTGATCCGGTTGCATTTCTGTGAGCTGCAATTTGACAAAGCAAACCAGAGGATTTTCAAGATCTACATAAACAACAGGACTGCTGCAGATTATTTTGATGTTTATGTGCGAGCAGGGGGAAAAAACAAAGGGTATCATCAAGATTATTTTGATGCTGTGTCCTCCAAAATCAACACGCTGTGGATTCAACTGGGTCCTGACAATACAGCTGGTGCTTCAGGAACTGATGCCTTGCTGAATGGGCTTGAGATTTTCAAGCTGAGCCGAAACAAAAATCTTGCCTATGTTGAGAGGTTTGATTCAACTGGGAATTCTATAAGAAATTCAAAACCTCTGATGCTTGGGGTGGCAATTGGAGCAGGTGCAGCTTCTGTTCTCATCCTTGTAGCGGCATGTACTTTCATCTTTTGCTTCTGCAGAACCCAGAAGAAAGAATTGAGTGACACCAAAGATAGTGCTACTGGGTGGCGGCCGCTTTTCCTGCATGGTGCTATTGTAAGTAGCATCGGTAATGCCAAAGGAGGAATCCAAAGCACGCATGGATCTTCTGTGTCCACAAGAGTTGGCAAGCGGTTCACATTGGCAGAGATTCGTGCAGCGACAACAAATTTTGATGAAAGTTTAGTAATTGGAGTTGGAGGCTTTGGAAAAGTGTACAAAGGAGAGGTGGAAGATGGAACACTCGCAGCAATTAAAAGAGCAAACCCACAATCTGAGCAAGGCCTAGCTGAATTTGAAACGGAGATTGAAATGCTTTCAAAGCTCAGGCACAGGCATCTTGTCTCCTTGATTGGGTTTTGTGAAGAACAGAATGAGATGATTTTGGTTTACGAGTACATGGGAAATGGAACTCTTAGAAGTCATCTTTTTGGGAGTGATCTCCCTCCATTGACTTGGAAGCAAAGATTAGAAGCATGCATTGGAGCTGCTCGGGGACTTCATTACCTTCACACCGGAGCAGATCGGGGGATAATTCATAGGGATGTTAAAACAACTAACATACTGCTTGATGAAAATTTTGTAGCAAAAATGTCTGATTTTGGGTTGTCAAAAACTGGTCCAGCTTGGGACCATACACATGTCAGCACAGCAGTGAAAGGGAGCTTTGGATATCTTGATCCTGAATATTTTCGTCGACAGCAATTGACTGAGAAATCTGATGTTTACTCTTTTGGTGTGGTATTGTTTGAAGCTGTTTGTGCTCGACCTGTGATAAATCCAACCTTGCCAAAAGATCAGATCAATCTAGCTGAATGGGCAATGAGATGGCAGAGGCAGAAGTCACTTGAAACCATCATTGATTCGCGACTCAAAGGAAATTACTGCCCCGAGTCATTGATAAAATTTGGAGAGATAGCAGAAAAATGTCTTGCTGATGATGGGAAGAGTCGGCCTACAATGGGAGAAGTTTTATGGCATTTAGAATATGTTCTGCAACTGCACGATGCCTGGATGCGTACCAATGTAATGGAGAACTCCTTATCCAGCAGTCAATGTATGGAGGATCTAAATGATAGAGTACAAGAAAAGGGGCTGCAGGCCAATGAATCTGTAAATGAAGAGAAAGCTACGCCTCAAAGTGAGAGCTGATGGAGAATCTACAATAAGATGCTAAAAGCTGAGAAATGCATAGCATTATATTAATTACAATGTTTTCTTTTTCTTATTGTGCTCTATTCTTTTATTTTGTTCTATCAGGTTGATCAAGAGAACTTGAACTGTACTATGGTTTATAATAGTGATCAGGGGAGTAAAATATTACATGATCTTGATAGTGTTCATAAAAGTATTCTTTGTAATGTAGGGATAAGCTATATTAAAATACATTTGTTGTCAACTTTACTTATTATAAAATAATTTAGTAACTTCAACTCTTTTTTTTTTTTTTGACGAGTTTCTTACACACTTGGAAGCAATTGCTCTGAAAATCATTGCTTTTTTTTCCCCTCCGCTAAGGAAGCGGCATGTCTATGCATGTGGGGTTTTATTCTAAAGATCATCTAGAGTCGTCCACCACCACCACACAAGCAAATCTAAAACCAACTATTCTGCGGTGGTCTATGAACAAATGCTTGAAACATTCATTCTTGATAGTTTTTGATCATGAGTTCATCTCAAATGTATATTCAGCACCAAGCCTATTTATGTCCTGATAATTTCAATCATAAGTTCATCTTTTGTACACGCTTCAGTAACTATTACATTCTCAATAATTAGTTCTCTAATAGGAGTGTTTTTCAATCATATATGTGTATCTAAATAAATGAAACTAAAACCCATTATATTAATCGTTGTTTAATTATAACCACTGATATGTATAATATAAGTTATATATATCAATAGCCCTCTTGCAGTCCTCATCAAAAGCTTAAAAATCTGATTTGTTTGCCAACCCAAGTTTCGACGTCCTAAATTGCCATCAATTTTCTACATAGTATGCTGCTTGGTTAACTTGAGGTTTTTCAAACATATCACCCACATAAAGCATTAACAAAAACCCTAATCTTCTTTAAATTAGGACAACCAACACCATACGCAAATAAGAACTTGTTTTAAAGAAAACCCTAAGCAAGCACGAAGCACATATGCACTTTTCACCCCACAAGCACAGAAACACACTTCTTTCCGTGCAGGTATATGCATACATTTGAAAGATTATGATGCTCATCCGTGTTTCTTTCTTGTTTTGCAGTGATTATCCTGCATCTTCAATGAAAACCTAGAACCAACCGCATAGCAAACCTAAATTACTTACTTTTGGGAGCATTACAACACTGTTCAGACCTCAAAGCCCAGAGTCTTAGGAATGCTGAATTATTTAAAATTGAAATTTAATTCAATGATGAATCAATTATATGTGACAGTTTTCTTTAAAATGAAAAAATGCATTTCCCTCAAATATTTGATTTTTTTTTTCATCCTTTCCAGCGCCATTTATAATACAGTTCTAGTGCACCTCATAGGAAATGTCCAAAAGAAACTTTAAAACCTTTTAAAAAATGAATGTAAAATACAGACATCAATATAAAAAGTAAAAGCTGCAATTAAAATCCTTCATATAGGAACAAAAAACATGCAAGGGCAAACAGTTACACAACAATCTTGAAACTTAACATGACAATCCAACTAAATGGATTAAGTACACAAACCCAATAGACGAACAGAAGACAATGGTACCAAAGAACCGCCTCAGGTGAGGGTAACACAATAACATACCTTAAACTTACAATAACATGGATTCACCGAGAAGAAGAAATTCAAAAGTGCGAAAATCAATCACATCAGACACAACTTAGGATCATATATTGGAAAGTTTTGTTACCCGATACAGGTAAAGGAAAGTTCAGGCTCCAATCTTAGTTGCAATGCTGCAACAGCACTGTTTCACTGCCATAAAGCCGTCATCATTAAGTGAGACAGTGCTTAGGCGTTTAAGCAGGACTGACTCTGTAACTTGGTCAAATTCCAGCATAGACCTGAATGAAAAGTAGCCCGCACATTCCCATGCAGTAAGTTCAGAAGAGTTTGACAGTGTTTGGATCTGGAAATGTTGAATCCACAATCAATGATCATCAAAACTAAATTTTATAAGAGAGCAATCCGATCCAAAGTGCAGTTAGAAATAACATATTCTGTCAAAATATTTTATGATGTTAAATCAGAACAACATCTCTGAAGGAAGCAGGAAGCACTAGATACCAAAGACCGTTGCTTGAATGAAAAAGGATACAATGGATATGATATAGAATCTGGTTGTGAATCCAGACCATCACAGGCTGTTTCATAACAAACTCAAGCTAGAGCAGCATGTTATGGCCCAAAATTTTGACTAATAGAATGGTCAGTTCTACTGTCTTGTTTCCCCAGCGTGATTTGTCAATTTCAGCCAAAAGTTCCATCTAGTCAAGAATTTAGTCCTTTATGATAACATGAAATAGATAAAACCCAATTCTAACACTCTGTACGTGATGTTTAAGAAAAAATATGTGTGTGAGCACAGACATACAAATACGTGTTCTTAAGTTCCCTTCTAGATTAAAGTTTGCTCAAAATGTTCAAGTCAGATGCCATACCCAGGCCAAAAAAGCAAAGTGCATCCAGTTAAAACTTTCATAATTCCTATGGAAGTGGCATGACATCAAGTCTGGAACATAACAATCATCACCTACAGGCCATTTTACCTGAGGAAACAAGAAGATCTTTTTGCCTCGATCAGATATCATCAAGTTATACAGAATGCCCTCCTCCAGCAAAAAAGAACATGTTGCAACAAGAACTTCCACCAGAATCTTTAAATTGCAGTTGCTCTCAAAGACTAGGGTTTTGATGGGGTAATTTATGACAGTAGAGATATGAATCCCTCCATATTCATCACTATAGAGGGTATCAAGAGGCATATGCTCCACTGGTAAACGATCTTGAAAGTAGCAGGCCTGCACCAAAGAAAAGAGTACATTTTAATTGCAATTCCTTACATGTAATGAGAAGATAGACATATTGTGCTACATATAAGATATTCAACGTATCCATAAATTGATCATTATTAATAATTTAACTATATCATGGAAAAAGTTTAATATGGTAGACTTCCATCATGCTGAAGTACCTGGAAATATAGATGAGAAGCAGCAGGTCCAGGACTATCATAGAACATATGGAAAGAACAGTTATTGATCTCAACAGCGATGCTTGCAACCATTTCCAAGGATCTTGCGTCCATGACCTGGCAGAGGCTGCCATGAGGTACCAGGAAGACATGGCCATATTCAGTGGGGTTTACCTTAAACAGCAAACAATTTACAAATCAGATGTAAGAACATGTAGAGAACCTTTCATCCATGTTAGATAAATTGCAATTAGCATCCATAAAACAACTTCCTGTAAAGCTTTGAAAGGACAAAGGTGCAGTGAAATTGCAGCCCAGAGAAAATTTTGCTTCAAAGAGAATCTAAAAGGAAAAATCTAGAATCTGTAATTATGCGCTATTTAACAATAAATACCTATTAGTGAAAACAATGCTGATAATACATATGTCATGAATGGTTAGGAAGTCAGGAAAACAAAATTCACCATGACTTGACATTTCTTGTAAAGAAAAAATGTAGCTTCTGCATTTTGCTTTAAGATGACTTGAAGGAGCAACCTATGATGCTCAAACTTACATTCACAATAACCAAGAAAGCGCCATTAGGCACAGAAGATGAAGGAATGAGCTCAGATTCTTCATTATCACTGTTTGTAATGCAAAAGAGTAATTCCTCACAATTCTTGGTCCGGTCAAACACAAGTCCATCCTCTTGATGGCACATTTTATGCTTCTCAGCATCTTGTGAAAAATCCATATTCCAATCGGTACTTAGCTGAGCAAGAAACTTTTGTCTCCCTCTAATAACCTGCAGAATGCAACCAAAATTACCAATGATCCACACCAAAATTACCAATGATCCACAGTAGTCAACTTATGCTTCTGTAAAATAAGACCAATGCCAAACGACAAAACCTTAATCTCCGAGGCAGTTACATCATACTTCAAGTGCCCTTTCCACATTCTCTCTTCCCACTGCACAAAATAAAAAATAAATAAATAACAAATAAATAAATAAAAAAGGTTGCACCTCAATACAATGCCAGGTTTATTTGGATCTACAAGTACACAAGAAGAAGAGCATCTTAAAAAAATCTTTTCTTTACCTTTGCAAGAAGAAGAGAATCCAATAGACTTTGTTCTTCAGGCATGTCTGAAAGTCTTCCAAACATGTGATTGCCAATGAGATATTGGGTAGCAAAGCAGAATGTGGGAATTTTGATACCTGATAACGATCATTAAAAATTCAAAAATCACATTTGCAGTACAATAAAGATTATGCATTGCAAGTTAAATGACCCTCAGCAAGACATAAGCTACACAACCAAGCATAACTAATTGTCCATCAGCAATAAACTGCAGTTATTTAACAGTGTTAACAAAGTTTGCAGCAGAAAACTAAATTCATCAGGTTTTACTGACCATACATGCCGTTCTTACAGCCACTAAGCAAAAAAAAATTCTTGAGAATTTAAGCCATGGCGTATATATCTCCATCAGGTTGTATTTTGTTAAACTAGTAAAAACAACGTCACACTTCCAGCTAGAAACTGGAAATAAATATAGTTCACAAACTCTTTATGTGCTGGAACTTCACCACTAATCATGCCCTAATCTTTCCAGTTATAGAAACAAAGCAGTTAAAGCAGCATAACATATCACCGTTACAGAAAATGAACTTGCAAATAAACTAAAATAGAGAAAGACAAGCATCACAAACCTTGAGAACAGAAACGAGGACAACCCAGCTGCTCAGTTGCACATTTCACCGGTAAAGTGTCATCATCAATTGGCTTGACCACAATCATGCTTATAGAGATAGTATTTTCTTTTAAAACTAAAGTAGTATATTTAAACTGCTATTCTAGCGCCCTCCGACTCAAGGAAGGTAAAATTTGCGAAAATGGGTGTATCAGTACCCGCCACCGGCAAGAAAAGTAAGATCAGCCGGATGCCCACCTGCTGAAGGCAGGGCACCACGACCACCGTGAAATGTAGGGGAAGCAATCAA
>CATIWO010149413.1:0-17726 GCA_949673435.1 Macaranga tanarius | reverse complement strand
TGGTTCAAGTACAATGTCATGTTACTAATTAATCTTGTTACCTTTGCAGATAATTTGATAATATGAAACAAACAAACCCACATTTCATCATACATGCCTCTAGTAAGGGCAAGACAAGTGTTGTCAAGCCCAAGGCCACCACAAGGAAAGGGCAAGGCGAGGAAAAGTGGTTTCACTACTAGGGTGAGGGACATTGGAAGAGGAATTATCCTAGATTCCTAGAGTCTCTAAAGACAAAGGGAAAGGGCAAATAAGGAGAAGCTGGGACTTTCTCTGAGTTATTTGCTTCCAAAGGTTCTGACAGCTCATATGAGGCATGGGTATTGGATACCGGTGCTAGTTCTCACATTTCTTCATCCTTGGAGGATCTAGAAAATGAGAGAAGGTTGAGGCCCGAAGAAGTGACCTTGAAGCTTGGGAATGGAGCAAGTGTTGCTGGCAAAGCTATAGGATCGACTTCTGTTAATCTTCATGATCATCTTTTGTTATTAGACAATGTATTATATGTACCTAATGCTTACAAGAACATAATTTCGATTTCTAGTTTGACTAGAAAGAATTATGAATTTCATTTCAAGAGCGATGTTTGTAACATTTATTTTGGAAATGAAATGGTTGGAATGGGTTATTTAATACAATGATTATATTATGTTGATAATATATCTAATAATAAGAAGCCTCAAACTCATGTGAGTAATGCAAATGCAATGCTAATAGAAAATGCCTCTAACTCCAAATACCTTTGGCATTTGAGATTATGTCACATTACGGAAGATAGGATCACAAAGTTGGAAAGGATGGGAATCTTGAGCAATCTTGAATCCACATCTAATTCGACTTATGAGGCTTGTCTTTAAAGCAAGATGACAAGATCACCATTTGTTGGACAAATGGCAAGAGCTAAATATTTGTTGGAGATCATACATAGTGATGTATGTGGGCCGTTTAGTGAAATGGCTAGAGGTGGGTTCGTCTATTTCATTACCTTTATAGATGATCTATCAAGGTATGGGCATTGGTTTCTTATGAAACATAAAAGTGAATCCTTTGAAAAGTTTAAAAAGTTCAAAGCCCGAGTAGAGTACCAAACCGGGAAAAGTATTAAAACTCTTCGATTGGATTGAGGAGGAGGATACTTAAGTACCGAGTTTATTGAGTTCCTTAGGGAATATGGTATTTCATCACAACTCACACCTCCTGGAACGCCATAATTAAATGGTGTGTCGGAAAGGAGGAATCGTACCCTATTGGATATGGTACGGTCTATGATGAGCTACACCGATCTTCCTATATCACTTTAGGGTTTTGCACTCCAAATGGCTGGTTATATCCTTAATCGTGTTCCTTCCAAGTTCGTTTCTACTACACCATATGAGATATGGAATAGTAGGGCACTAAGTCTTAAATATGTTGGGATTTGGGGGTGCCCGACTTTTATTAAAAAGCTGAAATCGGACAAGTTGGATGTGAAATCGATTAGAGGAAGGTTTGTTGGATATCCTAAAGATAGTTTAAGATTTTGCTTTTATCTTCCTGCTAAATAACTTATTGTTGTAAGCAGAGATGCCATATTTCTTGAGAAATAGTTTCTCAAAGAAGGAGGCAAAGGAAGGAAGATAATGTTAGATGAGGAGTCATCTAAGAAAGCAACCCAATAAAATGATCAAATGACAATTGATCAACCTAAGGAGCTTATTCCAATTATGAATGTCGACACACCAACTCCTCGAAAGTCTAGTAGGGTATCTCATCCTCCAGTGAGATTCGGTTTTCTTCATGATATGCAAGAGTTGCATGTTCATAAAGAAAGCATTCATGTTAATGATCCTACTACATTTGAAGAAGCTTTATTGGATAAATATTCTTCAAGATGGCTTGAGGCTATGAGAACCGAAATGGATTCCATGTATGCGAACCAAGTCTGGTCCCTTGTTGATCCACCTGAAGGGATGATTACCATTGGGTGTAAATGGATCTTCAAGAGAAAGATTGGCGCTGATGGAAAGGTTTATACCTATAAAGCATTGCTGGTAGCGAAAGGGTTTTGCCCAAGAGAAGGGATCGATTATGAAGAGACCTTCTCGCCGGTAGCTATGCTTAAATCCATTTAGATTCTTTTAGCAATAGCAGCACACTATGATTATGAGGTTTTGCAGATGGATGTCAATACGGCTTTTCTCAATGGTTATATTAAGGAAAATATTTTTATGGAGCAACCCAAGGGTTTTGAATCCGAGAAAAGCTAAAAAGTGTGCAAGTTGCATAGATCAATTTATGGACTAAAGCAAGCGTCAAGGAGTTGGAATCATTAGTTTGATGAGGCTATCCGTTCTTATGGTTTCATTAAGAACGAGGATGAGCCATGTGTTTACAAGAAGGTTAGTAGGAGCCAGCTCACTTTCCTGGTCTTGTATGTGGATGACATTCTGTTAATTAGGAATTATGTTGGTATGATGACATCTGTGAAAGTATGGCCGTCAAAAACCTTCTCAGTGAAAGACTTAGGGGAGGCAACCTATATTATTGGGATTCGAGTCTATAAAGATAGATCAAAGAGAATGATAGGTTTATCCCAAAGTCTTTACTTGGAAAAGGTGTTGAAGAGGTTCAATATGCTGGATTCCAATAGAGGATTATTACCGGTTAGGCATAGTATCCACCTATCCAAGATAATGTCTCCCAAAACATCTGAGGAAATGGTGGAAATGGCTAAAGTTCCTTATGCTTCGGTAATATGGAGCTTGATGTATGCAATGCTGTGTACAAGGCCTGATATTGCCTATGTTGTTAGTGTGACTAGCAGGTTTCAATCTAACCCAGGCTTGGAGCACTGGATGGCAGTTAAGGTAATCTTTAAGTACCTGAGAAGGACTAAAGATTTAGTATTAACTTATGGAGAGGGTGCTTTATAGCTAGATGATTTCACAGGTTCTGATTTTCAATCAGATATCGATGATAGAAAGTCTATCTCGGGGTTTGTATTTGTCTGTAATAGAGGAGCAGAGTGCTGGAAGAGTTCCAAGCAACATATCACTGCAGATTCCACTACAGAGGCCGAGTATATAGTTGCATCGGATGCTACTAAAGAAGCTATTTGGATTAGGAAGTTTGCTTCCCAACTGGGTGTTGTTCCTTCCATTGAGTCACTTATTCCTCTCTTTTATGACAACAATGGAGCCATTACTTTGGCAAAGGAACTGAGGTCTCACTAGAAATCCAAACACATAGAAAGGTGCTATCATATTATCAGAGAGCTTGTCGGCAAGGGCGATGTGATCATTCAAAAGGTAGATTTAACTGACAGTGTTGCTGATCCACTGACTAAAGCACTTACTCAACTGCGGTTAGATGGACATCTTGAGAAGATGGGTCTGAGATACTGTAGTGATTGGCTCTAGTGCAAGTGGGAGATTGTTAGTATAGTGGTATGCCCTGGAGGCAATCTTGTATTATGACATTGTAAATTATCCCAAATGGCAATAAAATATTCATTTAAATAAATTGTTTATTTATTTGAATGTTACTCCATTAGCATTATGTTAAATAAATGTATTATCAAGAGTTGATAATATGAGTGACACA
The DNA here is from genome assembly GCA_949673435.1 of Macaranga tanarius. Taxonomy (NCBI): domain Eukaryota; kingdom Viridiplantae; phylum Streptophyta; class Magnoliopsida; order Malpighiales; family Euphorbiaceae; genus Macaranga; species Macaranga tanarius. Next base: position 14,144 of record CATIWO010149413.1, on the reverse strand, counting down.
TTTATTTAGTACATATGCTATAAAATTATTCGTAGTCGATAAATTAATATTTGGTTGATATTAATTTGACTATCACCTTTGTCTATTTTTCTTGATTAGTATGTGATACTAATAGTGAGAGGTAGTGAGTCTCATGCTTCTTGATATTAGATATCAAAATAGACATGTGGATACTCAAGAGTTGAGTGGATCGAACATGACGTTAGATTTATGATCGTAAGGATATTTACTTATAGTCAACGATCACAATCTAGATCATGATGGTGCATATAGTCCTTTGACCTGAGGCATCACAGTCATCCATATTTAAGTGGTTAGAGTTTGTTACCGCTTACATACCTGTGCTAGCCATGTATGGGTATAAGGAATGTGGTGGCTCTAGTCAGTTGAATATAGGGATGAGTGTTTGTCCAAGATGGGATTCATTGCCTGGAGTAAACTGGGTTAAGATCCTACTCCTATCTAAGTTTATTCTTGATGGATAAATTCTTGGCCAGGATAAACATAACATCCTGAAAGAGTTTCAGTACTAGAAAGTGTTTCTAGTGTTTGTTATGTTTTATCGAGAATGGAACTTGAGATGAGGTAACATGATGAAGCTAATAGAGTTTGACTGTACCTTAACTCTAGGCTTTATCGGGATCTTTAATGAAGGGATTCTAGTGCACGGTAATTATGATCGGAGGGTTCATGCGAATCATAATATGCATTCATTTCTAATTGGGTAACTATGATATCCAATGCTAGGGGTCACTCACAGCTTATGAGAACTAAATGTGTATCATTGGGTTTTTCACATTTAGACTTGAAAGAGTTTCAAGTAATATCAAGTGTTGATATTATTTTCTCATTGCCAATTAGAAATGGACCTAGTAAGTCACACCTATAAGGTTCTCACCTTATCACCTATCCTAATATAATTGTTGATTAAAGTGTTTAATCAAGTAATTAAGATTAAGGGAATTGGATTTTTACGAAAGCAGTGATTCTAGAATATCATGAAATCTGATTCCACCGAAGGGTTTTATTATTCATTTGTACTTAATTAATATTGGATATTAATTAAGGTAATGAATTAATAATTGATGTGTTGTTTATTTCTTGCACTTGGATTAATGGCCCAAGTTGTATGGGCCTAGGCTTAAAAGTGTTTTAGGCCAAATATTAATCTATTATGTAGAGAAAGCCCAACAACCTTATCTAGGTCCATTAATTTAATGGATTGGATTTTGAACCAAGTGTTGGACCAATGGTAAGCCCAAGTCCATATAATTAATGTAAAGATTTGGTTATATTAATTGGACTTGGATTAATGGCCCAAGGTGTATGGGCCTAGGCTTAAAAGAGTTTTGGGCCAAAGATTAATTCTAAGTGATGAGATAGCCCAACAACCATATCTAGGTCCATTGATTTAACGGATTGGGTTTTGGACCAAGTGTTAGCCCAATGGTAAGCCTAAGTCCATTTCATTGATGTACAGATTTGGTTGTAGTATTATACAAGTAGAAAAGATGTATGTATATAAATACATTGGATGCGTTATCTACTTCATCTTTGGACACTTGTAAGGACACTTGTCAAGTGTATATGTATACTAAGTGACAAGTGTCATGATGATGTCATCTGATGATGTCATAGTGATGTCATGTGGTAGGACCCCATGATGTCATGGTGATGTCATGCGGTGGGATCGATGATGTCATGGTGATGTCATGATGATGTCATGATGATGTGGCAATCTCTACACTAATTTTTGTCCTAAGTGTTTGGTTGATATCTAACTAATGTTCATCTTATTGGAAGAGCCAAGGAAGCTTATGTTCATGAGTTGAACAAAAGTGGTAGAGTTTTTATAGAGACAAAAACGTGAAAAACCAAACAAAGAAATCAAACAACATACATAAACCCTTGTGTTCTTGCTAAGTAGATTAAGTAGGTGCAAGTCTTGTGATGGTGTTTTGAGAGGGACTTGCTTCTTACTATATCTAAGCAAGAAAGGTGTTTGGTGGGAGCTTGGTGTTTCAAGCTAGAGGTCATACACATGGGTGACTAGGGCATGTGATTCAAGAGTTGAATCATCCATTCCAAATCAGTAGATAATTGTGGTCTACACCAAACACAAAGGAGTTGTGTAAGTTTCTTTAAACTTAAACTCTTGTGTTGTTGATTGCTTAAACATGTTGATGTATATATGCTTGTATGTGATTAATGTGGCTATGTGTAAATTGCAAAATGGATCTTGGGTATAGGAATTCCTCATGTGATGAATAGTTATGCAAGTTAAATTTTTGAAATTTCACCCCTGTAGGGCACATGTTTCCGCTGCATCTCTATTGCATAACCATTTCCTAAGAAGAACTGGTCCTATAGTATGGGCAGGAGCTCCTGTATAAAATCAAGGCAAGCTAGCTAGAGTACAGTGCAGCAGCCGGTAGGTAGTTTTACAGGTGTGCAAAGCGGAGGAACTCGATAAAGGTTTCGACCTCTATGCTCAATCAGTGATAAAAATCACGAAGGTGGATGCAAAATATGAACAGGTGGATGTTTTTAGTGCAGAAAGATTGCTCACTTTAAGAGGGAATGTCCTCATTTAATTCAGCTAACTAGTTCTGGGTATGGATCTAGTGCACCCAGAAGTCAAAGAGGTGGTAGAACCCAATCTCAAGTTAGGCATGCGGTAGGAGGTGTAAGCACTAGTAGGCCTAACAGAGCTACATCTTCCATTCAGCTGAGACAGGGTACGAAGACTGGTAGGCCACAAACCCAATCCAGAATTTTTACTATGACACAACGAGAGGCATTAACGTCTCCAAAGGTTGTTACTGGTATGTTATCTATCATGGGTAAAGATGCCTAGATTCTTATTGATTCTGGCTCTACACATTCTTTTATCTCTTTTACATTTACCATTCATTTTAATAAATAAAGGGATTTGTTAGGTTAGGCTTTAGTGGTTGGCGTCCTTATTGGTAGTCCTATTGTGTGCAAACAAGTATATAAGGAGTGTGTAGTTAAACCAGAGGACCAACAACTATTAGCGGACTTAGTTCCTTTGCCTATTCAGAAATTTGATGCTATTTTTGGTATGGATTGGTTATCCCATCATCATGATACAGTAGATTATTTTAAGAAGTTAGGGAAGTTTAAGAGACCTGGGAAGCCTAAGCTCATCTTTCGAGCGGAACGCCATCTTTTTCCATCTTGTATAATTTCTACTATTGTAGCTAAGAAATGCTTAGGAAGGGGTGTCAAGCCTATTTAGCCTATGATGTTGATAAAGAATTGAGGGAACTTAAGATAGAGGATATCCCAGTTGTTTATGAGTTTTTTAATGTATTTCAGAAGAGCTTCCTAGATTACCTCCTGATATAGAGATTGAGTTTCCTACTGACTTGCAACTGGGTACGACTCCTATCTCTCAGGCACCCTATAGAATGGCTCCAACCGAGTTAAGGGAGTTAAAGGTTCAATTACAGGAGCTTTTGGATAGAGGTTTTATAAGGCCTAGTATCTCACCATGGGGAGCTCCAATATTATTTGTGAAGAAGAAACATGGTTCTTTACGATTATGCATGTAATTAAAATTTTAAAATTTCGTTGGATTTTGATTACTTTGAATTTTGTCCCTTCAAGTGGTATAAGAGCCTAAATCACAAGTCTTACATGCTAAATGTTATAATAATTACAAGTGTTATAATTATACTTGTTATTAGTTGTAAGAGTTGTGACTAAATATGCTTAAACATAAAATGTATTGTTCACGAATACTGTAGTAGTACTGTTCACGGGAGTACCGTAGCAGTACTGTTCACGGTATTGTACATGTTGAAAATTTTTTTTTCTTGTTTGTTTGACTTTAGAAATTGATATAATATATAAGAGTTGTATTTTATTAAATAGTTCCTTGTCATACATGCAAGGAATGATCATGGACTTAGTTTACATCATATGGTTTATAATAATAATTAATTTTATTATTTGTATTATATAATTAAGTGTTAATTACTTAGATTTAGGATGTAAAGTTTGGTGGTGGGTGTCGAATCCAACAAAAATAAAATTCTACTCTAAAAATAAAGATTTGTAGCAAGGGTTGAGTAGAGTCGTTTTCCAAGAGATTGATCAAATTATTAAATCTGAATTTTGCTTTTAAAAATAAGAAATTAAAAAGGGGAGTTTTGTTTATGGAAAAATAAAATAAAATTAAAACAAAGAAATCATAAGATATAAAATTAAAAAGAGTAAATCAGATGTTAAAAACTTCTAGTCAAGGAATATCTTGGTTATGATTCATTCAAATTGATCATCGAATGCAAATAAATTTCTACTTCTTCAAATAAATTGGTTATGAATACTAACAAGCTCTAGTATTCTGCTATTCCTTATTAATAATTTAAAAGAGATAAGATCATCTAATAAATCTTATTTCTCAACAACCACTAAACAAGCTCTTAGGATTTAATTGAGAAATAGCATTAAGAATTAGAAAAGCTACCAATTCCAATCAATAATCCACAAGTTCGATTATTTAAATTGGACCAAATAAATTCACCCACACTAACCTTAAGGATTCAATTCAGCAAGTGTGTGGATTTACCACTTTTCTAAATCAAATAAACAATTACGGATTTATAGATTTAACTAGCAATATTCATTCAATCAAAATCAGACGTCAATAATCTTAATTGAATAAAATAACATTAAGTATCGAAAATATTCAGATATTTGAGAAGAGAAAACAATGAAAATAAATTCTCACAATTTATTCATGAATCATAGCTTATATCCTTAACTAGAAAAAGAAAATTTAGCCACTCATGACTTACAAAAACCCTAAATTAAAAATAAAGAAAAACTGAAATAATTATGTTGAATGTATGAATGAATAATTCTTCTCTACACATATACCTCCCTTTTATAGAGAACATATCTTAAAAATTTCCTCAAAAGATAATCATATAAACTAGGAACTTTTCAGAGGTCGAATTTGCTGCCAAAATAGGGTAGAAGAATTAGCTAAAATAAATTCTAATAACAGTAGTCCCAAAAAATCTGCACTTTACAATTTCTGCGCGAGCTTCCGTGGGTACGCTTAAGTTCAAATTCATGTTGAAAATCACAGTCCAGACTGCACGTTGACTTCTACTCGATTCTTGACTTTAAAAATCCAATTTCAGCTCCTTTTTCTGCATTAGCATGATTTCCTACCAAAAAGATAAAATAGGAATTAAATCAAATATTTATTTTACCAATTAAGCACAAAAATAGGAATTTATTATAAAAATAAATAGGAATATTTTGCTTTATCAGGAGGTGGCATATATGACTCGGAAGGTAGTACATATGCTATCCAGATGCTCCTCTCGAATAACTGATATGCTTAAATCAGCCCCAATAGGTTGCACCATCACTTTGAAGATAATATCCGCCTTAGGGTCATGACAGACAATGTATCTCACAAGCGTTTCAAACTCTGTCACCTCGTATACTATAGATGCCCATTGGATGACCATCTCTTATAGTGCTAAATATATAACTAGTCTGAAAATAATTTTAAGTGGTAAGTAATTTTATAGGGAAATTACCCAGTGAGCAACTGCTAAAATCTTTAATGAAATGATAGTATTAGTAATGTGCTTTACTTAATATACAATATAGATTTAAAAACTACTAAACTTTTCAATGATGCATAAATATCGAAATACCATTTAAAATGAGAATATTTTATTGATAATAAAACATTTAGCCAAAGCTCTAATTCTCAAATGAACTAGCTGAATAATTTTATGAATAATAATATAAATGAATGCATTATACTTGTTGTGTAGGCTTTCCAATATACTATTCATCAATTCCCTTAAAAGTGAGATTCAATAATATTAAGCTTCTCATGATAAACTCATTGAATTTGAATTTTTATGATTTATGTTCTCTTTGATAATTTATCTCATTAAAGTTTTGCTTGAATTGAAGTTCATATCCGTTTGGGCTCTCGGCCTTATTTATTACCATAGTATTTCCTCATAGATTGAAGTTGTACAAATTATCATTTTTCAATTGCTTTATACCCAAACTTTTCATGAAATAATAACCATATACAAGTATATAACTCTCATAATAACTCAACCAGTATCCACCTAGCCCATCTTGGTATATTCACAATAATCATTTCATAATAACCTTATATACATACAGTTTAACCACAAAGATTTACCCCATAGGCACCTCTGAATCCCTGCGTTGTCCCAAATATAGTTATATACATTGAGTGGCCAACTCACCTTTTTCAATCACATTCATACTCATATAGATATTTATTTAAACCTCACTTATACATATATTGATCAATATAATGTGCATAGAACATTTACTTTAATTTACACAATAATAATATTATTCTAATGTTTCTTTCTCATTTAACCATAAAATTCTTAAATTTGATTGATTTGCTTCAAAGAATTTAGTCTCTTTGTCTGAGACTCATCCCTATGTGTCATCCACATGCCTTATGAATTATTTCAGTTCACATTCAATATGTGGTGTACCAAATTTATGAATTTTAGTAGTTTTCTAACATTTTCTAACACCCCAATTGCTCATGTATGTTATTCTAATGTTCGGTTCAAGTTTATATCTCAAATTGTTCAAATTCAAACAAATCAGGGTGCAAAATGGATCATAGAGGCGTCACCTCTTTACTGAGGGGAAAGCCTCTACTGAGGCATCGCCCTAACTCAATGAGGTGCCACCTCATTGGTGATCAGGTGTCGCCTCTTTGTTGAGGCACTGCCTAGTCACCTTCTGCAACTCAACAGTTGCAGAAAAATTTCCAAATTCCCACCCAAAAATATATAATTTCACATGATACTCACATACAACTAATATGCTACTTATTTCAGACTAACATGCACCCTAAGAGCATAATAAATCATTCAAGATATACCTTTTAATATTTAAAAATCCACAGTTAAAAATCAATTATTTCAACAAAAATTCAAATAATATTAATAAAATATCACCACTCACAATTTCTAAAGTTCAAATTTGATGATTTCTTACAAGTTGTAAACCCTAGCTACAGTGGCTTCGACCTTCTTCTTCTCTTCTTCCTCTCCTCCCATGCCTATTCTCTGCAGAAACCAACAACTCTCTTCTTTTCTTTCGACTTTAGTCTCTCTTCTTTCTTTTGTTTTATCTCTAAATCCTCTTACTCTTAATCCTTTCAAATTCATCCTTATATCCTTTCAATTAAATCCACAATTTCACATTCATTTCATAATTATACTTTATTTATTTTCTCACAATAATAATAATAATTAACTCATAACAATATCAATTTAACATAAGCAAATCAAATTCTTAATTATCATTTAATGACACATATATATATCCTTTAAAGACACATATATTATAGTTATGAGATGGGGCCTATTAATCTAAGGAAAGGGCTACGTCAGGGGATCCCTTATCCCCTTACCCATTCATCAAGTGTGTTATTAAAACATAAGGAGGAATTGGGTTTGATATATGGTTATAAGAATGCTCGGACAACTCAAAAGGTTAGTCATCTTTTCTTTGTAGATGACTGCCTTTTGTTCTTTGAAGGAAATTTGAGGAAATATTAAGAATTGAAGAGTGTTCTCTCGATCTATGAGAAGGAATTAGGTCAAAAAATTAACTTTCAAAAATCTTCTATTCTATTCAGTTATAATATGGGTAGCAATAATCGTCGTGGCATTTCTTGATATGTTTGGGATCAAGAAAACATATGGTTAAAGTAAGTGTTAAGGCCTTTTCATTCTTGATTGGTAGGAAAAAGAGGGAGGTTTTTGCATTTATCAAAGACACAGTTTGGGCAAGGCTTCAAGGGTAGAGAAAAAAGAAGTTGTTCAAGGCAAAGAAGGAAATCTTGCTCAAAATAATGGCCTTAGTTATTCCAAATTATGCAATAAATGTATTTTTCCTTCCTGTGGATTTATGTGATCTCTTGGGAAAATGTTAAATTCATTTGGTAGGAGAATGGAAAACAATGCTTATCTGGAATTCGCTAGTTACGGTAGAGTGCTTTGTGTCAGCCAAAGATTGCAGGTGGGTTAGGGTTTCAAAACAAGGCTTAGTATTTTTCAAATCAAAATTTATTGGATGATAGCTTAGGATATAATCCTAGTCTAATATGGCGTAGTGTAGTTGCAACCCAAAACATTATCAAATCGGGAGGTCAGATGAGAGTGAGTAATAGGTCTCATATTGACATATGGAAGGATCCTTGGTTGTCTAATGAAGAAAATGGTTTTGTTACAATTTCTCACGATGCTGATTTGGAAGATACAAAGGTTATGGATCTGATGGAGGTAAGAAGGAGGAGATAAGATGTTAATATAGTAACAGATATTTTTAATAATGCAGATAGAGAATAAATTTTAAAGATACTTCGATCAAAGAGGTAGGTTCTCAATCAGGTGTTGTCACCAAATATTATAGTGTCACTCCATCTATGGTGCTAGTAACCAAATTAGTGGAGTATGGAGGAAGATCCGGTTGTTACAATTGATGATATTTATGCTGAATGTGAATGATTTCAGCATGGGCCTATAGACATCAAGGTTGTCAAAATCGCTTTTCTAACTTAGAATCGGAAGAGTACCTACAAACTCGTATCGTAAAATCGAATCGTAAAATCGTAAGATTTTAGAACACATGTTAAATAGCTTGTTTTAAAATATTGAAAATATATTAATGTTTCTACTCTGTTGAATTATTATTATACTCTAGTTGAATTGACAAGAATAAACCACAAAATTCAGCCACAAAAAATATCTAATACAGATTCATTCAATGTTGAAAATATCTACAATATGTATACACATCCACAAGTTTCATCAATAAACCATAATAAAAAAAAACACAAGTTGGTTTTGAAGATTATTTCATGCAAAAAATTAAGTCACCAGCTTAGACGAGACCAGTTTTGTGTTCAATTTTATATTTAATAGCATTAGTAACCTTACCACACTAACTCTAACAGATACGTGAGTACTTAAAGTATTCAATCAAGTTCAATTTGAAATTATTTACACCATACAGGTCCAACTAAATCAGCTAGAGCCAAATAAATAAATAAAATTCACTCAAGCCCCAAGCATGATTAAACTGTGGACAAGTGATCCTAATCTCGTTTTGAACCATTCAAACTCTTTTAGTTGTCATGTGCAGGATGTTCCTTGGCAGATGCTCACAACAAAGATTTCTCAACAATCTTGGAAATGAAACAAGGCAGATTTTCTAATTAAGTTGTTAATTTGAACCTGCATTTAGATTTTAGAATATCAGATGGAGCTTAGCTTACCATTTGGCATAGGAATTAGAGGCAATCCAAAAAATAGATATTGATAGGCCTAATATTTAAAAATCCAACAGACCTCAAAATGGGCCATAAAAGTATGGTGCTTCAATTGGTAATGAACCCTGTGAAATATCAAGTTACTTTCTATGCTACTACCATTTTGTATTTGGTGAACCCGTTCATAATGATGATGACTGATAGAGAAAGTGTTTGAAATATGTAACCCAAAATAAGAAACGGTTCCCAGATGTAAATATGATTTTGATTTAAAAAAAAGATATAAATATGATAATAACAACACTTCATTTTGCATCAATTTCAATCAATAAACATATGGCTATGTATATGATGTACACACTGCTAGTGAAAACTGAGAAGACAATAAGATTGAAACTTCACCCAGATTCTTAATACAAGCAACATAAGCTCATATGACAGCATGCACAACTAAGAAGCAGGAGAGAGCAACCAAGTCTTTACATTTTGAACAGACAAGGTGTAAACATCACGATGACAATGACATTTATACCAGAGATGGGAAAAGTGATTCTCAATGTCAGAGGTCAAAAAGAAATACAAGGGCTTTTTCCATAACAGAGACACCACAAAAATAATATTGTCCTCCACAAAATATCATAAGAGCTAACTAAGCGAAAGCAAAATTGTTCAAATGACTAATTGGAATGCTGTGGCAAGACTAATGGCCTCAGAAACTACATCAAGGATCAATAGAATAGAAAATTAGACCTTACTTTGCAATAAATTTATAGAACCGAATCATCAAATCCCGATCTACCTCATAAACTGTATTCACTTTCCCATTATAAACATCTCACCATTTCAATTGAGCTCTCATACAATACAATCAAATTAAAGATACCCATCAAATTACAAAGAACCAATTAACACCCAGTAAATGTTTATTCATTAAAATTTATGTTTAAAGTGCCAATTTTCCTTTCTCAATCATAAAGTCTCAGCAACCAAAGAAAAACAGAATTGTTAGACTATGGCTTACCGGAAGTTGCGGAACTTGAATACCCAGTAACAGAAGTAGAAGCTATACACTGTTTCTGATAGGAAGGGCCTGATAAGGAAGCGTCAAGTGGGTGAGTATCTGTTAGGGTAAGTTTTGGTGTGTGATGTACACACTAGAGTTTAAAATCGAAAGAAATAGAAGAAAATGAAGAAACCAAGAAATGAAGAATACGATGAAGAAAATTAAAGAAGAAACTGGAGAAGAAACCAGAGGAAGAAGAAATGGAAGAACAAAGAAACCTAGCTTCGATCTATTTCTATTTTTCTTTTGTTATGCGTTCAAACAAAACGACGTAGTTTTTTGAAAAACGATGTAGTTTTTTGAAAAACGATGTAGTTTTATTCAAATAGGTAAAATAGGTAAAATTGGTAAACTCGGTTCTAAAATCGCTTTTCTACCGATTTTACCGATTTGAGATGCGAGTTTACTTGATTTTACACAAAACCGATTTTCTATACTAGTTGAATCGTTTGGTTGAGTTTGAAACGTAAAATCGTAAAATCGGACGATTCAACTCGCGATTTTAACAATCTTGGTAGACATTTTATTTATTTTGTACTTATATGGCATGGAGATTGCTTAGTGTGCTGTAAGTAATTATACTTGGTCATGATGCTTTTATTTTAAGCATGCATAGATTGCCTCTTTTGTGAGCCAATACATGTTGCTTAGATAAATTACTTTTTCAGCTAGTGATGTGTTTCTAGTTGCTAAAGTGTTGTTAATCATTAGCTTGAGTCGTATAAATAGATAATTATGTTAATGAAATACATGAGGTAGAGAGGAGATATTTTAGTGTTGAATGAATACTTTATTGCTCTCTCTCCTAGAGCTGATCTCTCTCTTTATTTCCTGCATTTTTCTTACACTGGTAGCTTAAAGTTCCAGCCAAAGTGAAAATGCTAGTGTGAAGAGCAATAAAAGGGTGTCTCCCAATACTAGATCTACTTTGGCAAAGAAAAGTTGAGGTTCATGGCCAATATATAGTGTGCAAAAGTTCTGAAGAATTGATTTTCCATATTTTGGTGACTTATGATTTTGCCAAAGCTTATTGGCTAGTATCATGTAATAATTGGCATGTTACTATTACAAGTAATTTCTTGGAATGGCTGGATAGCATTGCTAGTCAGCTAAACAAGAAGGACTATGCATTGATAGCTATAATATGATGGAGCATTTGGAAGCACAGAAATGAAGTTGTTTGCAATGACAAATCTTTTTTGGTTAGTATAGTGCTTAATTCTATAGGAACTATACTGAGTCAGTGGACAGATGCCAAATGACAAGGAAGGTTGTCTTATAATATTAGTGTAAACTCGGGCTCCGAGAATGTTTGTTGGGAAAAACCAAATGTTCATTAGGTCAAAGCAAATGTGGATGCAGCCATTTCATAGTCAATGAAAAGGTGTGGCTTCAACTATATTATACGGGATTTATAGTGTAATATGATTGCAACAAGAGTATCCTCTGTGAATGGCTTGACCTGGCAGCATGAAGCAAAAGCTTTTAGCCTTAAAGAGGTACTAAGTTGGATCAAGTCACTGGAATTGCAGTAGATTATTATGGAGATGGATGCTCTTACTGTCCTTTAAGATTTACAAAGCTCCTTTAGCATAACTTTATGCTTAGGCATTACTTTAAAGGATTGTAAGCACATTAGTGCAGGGCATTTAAGGTGTTGAGTTTAGCTTCATTTGTCGATCTGCGAACAATCCCGCCCATGTGTTGGCAAACGCTGCGTGTTTTATGACAGATCATAAGGAGTGATTTGGTTCCCCTCCTGATCTTATTTTGGATGTTCTTCATTTGGACTCTATAAAATATGATTATTTCCATATCTCAAAAAAAAAAAAAAAAAATCTATAAAATAATAAGAGATAACAACAATGTTAGTCTTATAAATTGTATTATTTTTTTAATTAAGTCCTACAACAATTTTTTTTTTTTTACAATTAAGTTCTATAAATTTTAAAAAAGTTTTCCGTTAATTCTATCCGTTAGTCAAAGTAATTTTTTATTAGTCAATCGTCAAAATTAAACTTTTTTTTTTTTTACATTTTAGTCCTAAAATTATAAAAAATATTATTTTTGATATTTTAAATAAATAATATTTTTATTTTTTTATGACTTATTCTATTATATTTAACTTTCAAAATCACTATATAACTCACTAAAATAATTTTTAAAATAAAATTAAAAAATATATGTTTTTCTTAAATTTTTAGTTGTATTAACAATGATAAAGAATACTAATTAAATATTATTTATCTTTAAATTAGCCTATTTTATAATAAATATTTAACAATAAAATAAATAAACATATTTTAATTAGTAATTTTAATTGTTATAATAAAATATAATTAATTTAAAATAAAATATGATAAAAAAATTTTTTTATCTTAAATTAGTTATATCTTATAATAACAAATAAAATTATTAATTAAATTATGTTGTTATTCAAATATTTATTTCAAAATAGCCTAATTTTTTTAAAAAATTTAATTTGTCTAATCAAAATACAGTTGAATTTGAAATTTAGTTAAAATCTAACACAAATTATAATATTGACAAAACTAATTGAGTTTATCCCAGTATAAAAATATACATTCATTTAAGATATATTAATTAAAATTTATATTTAAAAATAATTAAAAATAGTTAATTAATTTTGTTTATCATTGTTAATAAAATAATGATGAAAAATATTTTTTAATTTTAATTTTTTTTGAAATTATTTTAGTGAGTTATATAGTTATTATAAAAGTTAAATGACAGAATAAGTCATAAATAAATAAATAACTTTATTTTATTTAAAATATAAAAAATAACAAATTTTTATAGTTTTAGGACTGAAATATAAAAAAAAAAGTTTAATTTTAAGGAGTGACTAATGAAAAATTGTTTTGACTAACGGAAAGTCTTTTTAAAATGGTTTTTGCTATAGTGCAAACGTTTGTATATATACAAATGAAATTATAACCATTAGATTAATTGTTATTTAATTACAACCATTGATTATCTTGGTATATCAATGCTTATAAAATATATCAATTGTTATAATTAATTAAATTTTAATCTAACGGTCTTAATTTCAGTTGTATAGATATAATCATTTGCACTGTAGAATGACTCTTTTAAAATATATAGAACTTAATTATATATATAAAAAAAATTTATCGTAAGACTTACTTGAAAAAAGGGATAAGGTACAAATTGGACCCTCAACTTCACTCCAAAGTTTACATTTGACTTTAATATTTTTTTTTCTGTCCCATTTGGACCTTAATCTAGTAAAGTTCAGTCATACTGGACCATTCTTTTAAAAATTATTGCAATTAAATCCTAAAAATCAAATAAAAATTTAACTTTAAATTTTTAAAAATTAAAAAATATATTCCTATAAATTTAAAAATCTTAAAAAAATTAGAAATATCATAAATATATGATTTGAAAGTAATTTCATCAATTCTTATTGTTATTCACATTAATTTTTATTAATTGGTGTTAAAGTTAAATTTTTATTTGATTATTGGGACTTAATTGCAATAATTCTTTAAAAAATGGTCTAATATGACTGAATTTTACAAGATTAAGATCCAAATAGGACAAAAAATATTAAGGTTCAATATAAACTTTAAGTTTAAGTTCAAGGTCCAATTTGAACCTTATCCTTAAAAAAATGATATAAACTTTGAGTTTAAGTTGTAATTTGTAGAATCCTAAAAATTAAAATGTGATTAAAAAAGAAAAGAAAATTATAAA